>JZRO01000281.1:0-15942 GCA_000963465.1 Blastocystis sp. subtype 9
GTTTATTGTTTGTTTAACAAACTTTTTCATATCTAATTATACTTTTGTAGTTTTTCCCTTGGCCTTTTCCCTCTTTGCTCCTCTAACACCACCAACAGCTTTTCTCTTTCTGGAAACCTTGACCAAGAGATAAATAACGACAATTAAAATGACAACAACTACCACAATGGCAATAGCCAAACTGAGATAAGAGATACATATACCACTTATTTCTTGCCATTCTCCATCCTTACTTCCTAATATACATCCTCTTGTCTGCGTTCCAAAGTAACTGCCCTGGATACTGCAGTCATATGTTACAACCGTATCGATTGGAGTTGTGGGCCAAACACCATCAACCCGACATTCTCCTAAACGAACACTGATAGTGATGATAGCACTATTGACTCCAGAAGGATTTCCGCCAATAATAGTTAATGCCATCGGTTCAGTAACATTCAATGGGGTTCCACTAATGACACCCGTTTCCCTATTAAGCGATAAACCACTCGGAAGCACTTCACCTTCCAGAAGATACCACTCTAGAATGATATTCTCGTAGCTAGGCGCCTCTGTAGTAAATGGAATATCCTTCACAAGAACATAATGAGCTGCCAGATACTGAATATTGCTCGGAATCTTGTAATGACACTGATCTGTCTTGATTTCTCCCAACACACCATCTGCGCACTCTCTATAGGAGTAGCCTGTAAAGCCACTTGCACATGGCGCAGGAGAGATCTGACCCTCATAAACAGAGGGATATGCTCCATCACCATAGCAAATGGTACCTGATGCTTTGCAGTAAAGCGTCATAAGTTCTGTAACTGGAGGGGGAGTTCCTGAGGAAGGAACAGCATCTATCTGCCAACGCAAAGCGGAGAATCCTATCAAACCGGCAGGAACATTGTACACGCTTCGAAGTCGAGATTTCGTGCTTTCTCCAGCTATCTGCTGCAGTGTTATAAAATCAGGATCACTCAGACGCCCATACCAAGAGAAACCCCATTGCGATGCATCACTACTTGTTAAGAGCCCATAGCCATTGAATCGACTTCCTTCTAAGTTCTCAATCTGCCACTCGATATATGGGTAGTTGACTAACTCAAATCGACTTGTTGCTAAAGGTGATAGATCGAAAAAGTTATCAGTGGTTCCGTCAGACAGTGGAGTAGAGGTTACGTTCAGCATAGAATCACGAAGAATTGAACAATCATTTACGCCAAATACTCCCGTAGCATAGAAAGATACAGGAACAGACGAAGATGTATCCACAGCACGATGCAACTCAATGGCAATAACATTTTCCAAGCTTGATGTGCTTACCATATTCATAATAACATGGAAAAACACTGGGCGTGATGCATCATGCTCAGTAGGTGCCTCTGTCGAAGGAGTGACATCAGATGGTAAATTGAAGCGAGCGACCTTATGACCATTCATGTAGGCGATGAGACCACCTCCAAATTTCACCAGCACATTCAGTACTGGGTAGTCTTCAATGGAGGGAATTGAGAAATGATGACGAAGATACACAGTGATCGGAGTCGCTGTTCCAATTTCTTCTGCTTTTGTGCTTTCCCAGTCACTATCATCGTAACCAATCTGGAGCCAGTCATTTGATACCTCTTCACGATGTATCTTCCAATCAGTGAAGGCATTTTGGAAGGGGAGATATGAAGAGAAGAGTACATTCTTGTTTCCTGCATTTACCTGTTCCACCTCAAATCGGAATTCTCCGACGTCCACTGAGAGCATTATTCCTGCAGGATTGTACCATCCATCACCCCATGAATCTCGCAGCTGCATTGTGTAGAGATTGTCAGGAAGACAGAAATCATAATAGACTAATGAAGAAGACTGAGAAAAGCGATCAACCGATGACACTACTGTTCCTGAAGTATCTCGTCCAGAATATAGGACATAAGAACCCTCGCTAGGCGAGAAGTCCGTTCGAACAGTCATCGTGATTAGTGATCTACCTCCTGTACAATAGCTAACAGTCAAATGCAAGGTAAATGAGGCTGCTCCTCCCGTTACTTTTGTTGCACTAATTGTATAGTCACCACTTCCAACCTCTTCTGTTGTACCCGATATCATGCCAGTTGTAGAATCAATAGTGATTCCAGTGGGTAGTGCTGGAGTGACATTAAATGCAGTGTAGAACTCACTATTAGGATACACTTCAGCCATTTCAATATTATGGTAGATCGTAAGAGGATTTGTGTATGCAAGTGCAGGAACGTCGAAATCCATAGATTCAATTCGAAGATCCAGCATCGTGATTCTCCATCCATTCGCTCCAGAAGATCGAATGGTACTCCATCGATAACGATTATATGGCTTATTGTTTATAATCCAAATCTGCTTGCTCTGACCTGCAAAAGACCATTCCAAACCAGATACAACTTTCAGGGGTACATAATCTGTATCCTCCGGATTCTTTGCCGAGAATGTGAATGAATTTGCATTATAGTCATTACTATTTAGGTCATTCGATATCACTATCATGTTTATCCACTCACGACGGTTCATAAATTCTATGGTAAGTTGATTTCCCATACTTCCAGAATTAGAAATAGTATATCCATGATAATGATCGAATGGATACGTATTTGTTCCACTGATTCCACTCGATAGAACATTGTACTCAAAAACACGACTGTGCTCTTCTTTACCAATCAAGCGAATGGTACAATCAAATATAGACGAGACTTGAGAAGTGGTAACTGATACTATTGCAATTGCAATGGTATTCACACCTTCTACAATGTTAGCTACTGAAGGGCTTTCCTCTGTTTCATATGTTTTGACTGGCAATGTAACCATATGATAATACACTTCATAGACACTCGCAGTTGCTTGAGACTCAGAGGTTAGTTCTCCTTCGACTCCATAACGGAATACTTCTCGATTATTCATAACGATGATTATTCCATAGCAATATTGAACATTAATACTAAACGACGTGATGTTTGCCAATGAGTCCACATTGAATGTCTTCTTATATAACTGGATACGATTTGTTGAATCTGGGAATAAACCATACGAAGAGCTGTTCCATCCAGTAGTCACAGACGAATCATACCAATTCTGGGGAACTTCACTATGTTTATACAGCCATTCATCACCAGGTTTCACCATGTACTCTAGGCTTATAATGTAATAGTTTGGAAGATTCAGAGCAGAGTCACGTCGCGCTCTAGCAATCGTTTCTTTTCTGTCTCCATTGAGCAGTAGTCTCACATACAAATATGATAGGGCCGACCAACTATCTTCTTCCCCCATTTCAATACCGATACGATCCGTTGTTAAGCATAGATGCGTCGATACATCTTGATTACTCGGATTTGCATTATCAGGTCCAACGCTCATAATCACTTCATTTGTCATCTCATCCCATACGGTAAATAACTCGAGAGTGGCATCTGCCTTATATGTTCGAAGGATTTCGACCATTTTTCCTAGGCAGTTGACGATTTGTAAGGAAAAACTTCCCGATATTCCTCCATTCATGCTAGAATTGATTGTTATGGTAGTATTAGGGAAAACACTCGTAGGAACACCAGATAGGATACATGACTGAGAGTCCAAACTCAGTCCAGAAGGAAGAGAAGAAGTTGTAGTACAATTTGTTATCAGTGAATCAGTAGGTCGGATCTCAAAGTAGTCATTATTCACATAGTAGGTATAACTTGATTGTGGATAAACTATAGTACTGATAGGTTGAGCATTACAGACCGCTGGCTGCATCTCGTATAGATAGAGTATTGATCCAGGACTTGAGAATGATCCACGATAATAACGCCATGCTGACTGCTGCGAATATGTCGACCAACTTGTGTGCTGTACAGTATTCATTGCCACATTAGAGACAGTAATGAAGGGTGAATAGTTACTTCCATCCACAGATCCACTGAACGAAAACGATCGAACAGCGGACATAAAAGTCTGTGTGTAAATCCGTAAACCATTTACAGCAGGAATTACGTTTCCACTGAAATGATAGTCCACTATTACTGGATATGTGCCCGAATAGACAGAAGTACCACGATTGAAGTCAAAGATACGTTCTGGATTTGCTAAGCCGTTCAGATTCAAGACTGCTACTGTATGAGGAACAACAAAGCATCTATCGGAGTCAGTTGGAGCATACATGGATAGCCATGCATCGAATTCTCGAATTGTTTCACTCGAGCCTTCATGGATATGAATCTCCACAGCTAATACACTTTCATCAGCTACTTCGATTGCACTTCGTAGAGCTCCTCGGAAAGCATATGATTCATAGGATCCTGTTGCTAGGGTAGCATTTGATATCTCACCTGAAGGCATGTTATCTCGATAAATCTCCACTCCATTCACATATGCAACAATTCCATAGCGATAGTTGAACTGTACTTCATATGCAGCCATCGAGGCAATACCCGCAAACGATACACGATAGTATTGAGTACTTGTAGGGAGTGGGATGACTCCGTTCACTGCCAATGACGACCATTCCGAATCATTGAATATAACGGTGTTCCAGCCAGTACTCTCACTCTGAGAAAACTTCCAGACTGTATTACTAGGAATAGGGTTATAGAGTGATAATGGGAAAAACTCTTCTTCCACTTCTGTCATGTAATTTTTGAACACGATGTTTCCATAACTTCCCTCAATCTGCAGCCGAGAATCAGGATTCCAGGAGTCTTTACGAGCATCCACAAACTGAATACGATATTGGTTATTGATTGTTGGCTCAAAGCAATGCTCGAAAGACACTGTTGCTGATGATACAAATGGAGGACTGGAATAGACGACGCTAGAACCATCCCAGATGTGGAACGACTCATCATTTGCATATTCCCCTGAAGTTTTTGTAAACCTCATGAAGACCTGATTTGATGGGCATTCAGAAATGGCAATAGACAGTAGGAACACTATGAAAATAAAAAACAACTATCTCTTACGTATCAATATCTCGATCATAATATTTTTGAACTAACGGAAACTACAGGTTTGGAGGAAAACCGCCTCTTACTCGATATTTCATTGGTGGAGAAATAATGAAACTCCCGAAGTATGAGAGGAATATGAGTTGCTTAAGAAACAAAATATAACCATTTATTCGCATAAATATTTTTTACAATTTGTACCATCTATTATACTATACAAAAGGGAACTATTTGGCTATATGTGCTTGCATGGCACAAGTGGGATAGCAAACACAGGAGACTAGGGAGATATACTTAGAGTGTAGAGTGGTTACAAAATAAATCAGTTTTTAACCAATTGAGTTCTTAAGATTGTACATACACGAGCCCATGAAAACAAACAATTGAATATGGAGTACTATCCAGACTCGACTTCATAGATCAATACGACATACAGTAGGTCGTCCATGAGCACACTTCAATGGCATTGTACATGTTCCTAATGCTTCAACTAATCGAATCGATTCTTCGTCACTAAGAGATGTATTAAAACGGATAGCATTCTTGCAAGCCTAATGTTCAGAATACATCTTGCTTGAACTCGTTGGGCAAGTAGACGTCGGATTGACGGAGGTGGATAAAGGTGATACTGAGAGGGAAGTATGGGATCAACACTCAACGAATCTATATATTCTATGAAATCGCTCTTTGTTGTAGAAAACCCGTCGATTGAAGGTACTTTCTACATAAGAAGATTCAGAAAACGAAACTGTTAACTGAATAGTGGATGAATCGATTATACTCAACGAGTATTTCCAAAATGACAGCAAGGACATGCCCTTTCGTATTGTTTGAATGTGTACTGGTGATACTTCGCTCTTCAGACTTACAGAAGTGCTGTGAAGAATCGAATCTCGGTCTTTGACCAGCATTTCCAAATAGGAGTCCAAGTTAATGCGTTCGTGGGCAGCATGCTACAATATACACTTGCCAACAGATAAACTTGATCGACAATGTACAGAAATGACCCAGAGGAAAAGAGTAAAAAACTCTTAAAGACTTGACCACAGTACTTGGCACCTTCCAATTCAGAGATGTCGCTAATTGGTTTTATCCGAAATAGAGCTGACGAAGTGGGAGTTTTTGTTATACTATGATGAGGAGTCGTTGTAGACTCGGTTGGGAGAGAGTAAAGAATCTGATCTGTATTCATTTCATCAGTCTCGAGAGCATGGATGAGTTTAGCTCTCGCAGCTTCTGTGAAGGCGAGCGAGAGTCCGATAAGCGAAGTATCAATAATCTGGATAGCACTCTGTGAATCGTCAGTCACGAATAGGATAATGGAAGGCTTTCTACTGACAAGAGAGCGTGCATCCCTACTGAATGGAAATGACGTGTCCTGATGGAGTCGTTCCCAAACACCTTCTACGGATGGACCAAGAGAACAGTCAATACATGTAAAAGTAGTGCCAGATATCATCGATGTCTTTCAAAATGGGAGATTCGGGGGCGAGAATCGGAAAGCGATTGCAATAAAGGATTCGTTCGGAATGCCCAAACTCATGAACGACTACATAGCAATTAGGTGCGAGAAATACAGGGGGACGACACGTAGAACGTTAGAGAATCGTCGCTGCACACTACCATATTGTGAATAAATGGAAACGAAGAGAGAATGGCTTCTCGGACAGACATTTGGGATGAAAACGAAACGATCACATCACTTGTATTGCTATCAATTCTGGAGATAAACCACTCACTCAGCAAGCACAGAGAAAGAGAACTGTGTGGGAATGCAATATGAAGCTCCTGCAAACACCGTGTCAATGATGCCTTCCAATTTACCTCTCCTTTTGTAATGGACTACCGTAAAGGAAACAATAGATATGAGATGCGGATATATGCAAAGGAGAAAAGCCATAGGAGGTGACTGAAGTGACACGAATCATAATTCCGTTGAAACTCTTTGATTCTTTTCCAGATTCTATCTTTCCGTGTCTGATTTTCTATGCTTATAGAGTTGACATGAAACATACCAAATTAGTACAGGTGTGGTTATTCGTAATAGAAATGTTGAAATGAGCAACATACGATAGTGAAGAATAAACACAAAGTTGCTCTGTGTCTAGTTCGGTAGAATTATCAAAAACAGTTAATTCGTTCTGAACTACATTCACTGACAATTGGACGGTTGTAGCACCTCTCTGGAGAGACAAATATAGCACTCTATAGAAAATAGAAAGCGATTTTCTACATGTAGTTACAAGGATTGTGTTCTGGCCGAATCGGTACTCAGACTGTAGTTCACGAATCGTTTCCACGCTCAACCTGTTCATTTCTGAGCCATCCGTCTTTCCCTCCAAAAAGCATGTTGTATGATCGGTTCAGATATTATCAGAATTGAGTTGACTACGCAGTCTATAATAGTAATTTCCATATAAATGTTCTATGCTATGAATAGATATCATGCAGTATCTGTAAGCACTGTATCTTATGTTTCTATCAATCCATTTTACTATACTTAAGATATACTATTTTCAGGATGATAACTAAATCAAGTCAGAAATTTGAGCTTATTAGTTTGTTTACTTCATTACATATGGCTCTCTGTAAAAGACTATTCATCTATTGGATTATCGCTCTTCTTTGCGTCTGTTTCTTTGTCTTACACTTATCAGACACAAGCTGTTCTGTTGCATAAAGATATTACTATATGCATGTTACTTGGTCGAAAAGGCAGTTCTGTATAATAATACTATTCCTTTATGTTCAAAGAAATGATTGTCCAGTTGTAAATCTCTTATGATTATCATAGTACAGTTATCTGAGCTGATTTGCCTCTCTTTCATATTTTGTTTTATCTGATACATAATGTCACAACCTTCGTTAAAACTTGTTCAAGTAACACCTGCCTATGCTCATCCGTCACATCCTACTGATGATGTCAAAGTTGCGTATACGTCTGCATTGCCACCTGTAACAGCGATGTCAAGAACCCAGGCATCCATGAACAAATTGGGAATCGATCCAAGCAAGATGGAGGTGGAGGAGGATGTGAAGTCTTTCAATCTTGATATGACTGCAGAGGACTATATTCAAGAATTCAAGAAATGCAAGGATTATGCGAGTCTGAAACAGTTGCGTGAAAAAGTGAATAATGAGGAGCATATGCTTCGTCGTGTCTATGCGAAAAAAGAGGCTCTCTCTGATAAACCTCTTTTACATGAAAAGTATCCTCTGCTTGTTCCCGTCTTTGGAAATGAAGATATTTTCCCCTGTATCGCACTTTCTAAAGAGGAAAAAGAGATTCCGAAGGTGTTTCCTCTAGAAGCGAAGAGAAAGGTAGCGGGAACGCCGTCGATCGTTGATCAGGCAGGATTTGCCACGAATTGGAGAATTTTCTCCGAGAATCTTTTGACTCTTGTGAATTGGGACAATGTATTTGTGGCTGGAGGATCAATTCTTGCGTGTTTGTTGCCTCCACCTCCGAAGGCGACAAAGAACTTCAAGTGTCTGCGAAAGTACTTTCACGAGGATGCGTATGCTGGCTCGGATATCGATCTCTACATCTACGGTTTGAATGAGGAGGAAGGAAAGTTGGTGTATGTCTCGTGTTCTTATCGTTAGGAAGAAGTTGGAAGAGATTTATGAGGCTGTGTGCAACGAAATCCCTTACACTGCTCTGGCTTTCCGCTCTGCTTATGCCATTTCGATTGTCTCTCAGTTCCCCTATCGCCACATCCAGATCATCCTTCGACTCTACTCGTCTCCGGCGGAGATTCTGATGGGTTTCGATGTGGACTCTTGCTCTTGTGGCTTCGATGGAAAGCAGGTTTATATGACCCCTCGCTGCCATCAAGCACTGATTCGTCAGATGAACACAATCGATGTCACACGCCGTTCTCCCACCTACGAGCTTCGTCTTGCAAAGTATGCAGATCGTGGTTTTGAGGTGGAGGTTCCAATGCTGAAGCGTGAGAACGTGGATCCTATGATCTTCGAGAAGCCTTGGGACGATGTGCGTGGCTTGGCAAAACTGCTGTTGCTAGAGAAGCTACGTACTCCAGGTAGAATCAGCCCTGTCTGTTTATGTGTAGAGGCTCGATATGCATATCGCCAGCGTTCATCAAAGTCTGATCATGTGGAATCGTACAAGATGCAGCGTATGATGAATGACCCCTACCTCAAGGAGCGACTTGAGTATTCTCCAGAGAAAGCCTCTGACTACTCTACAGTTTTCCTTCCTTGGGGACCTTCTTGGAATGCGAAAAGGATCCGCAAACTTATGATGACGAAGGACATTGTCCTGAATAGTGAATGGAGCGAGATATACAACCATCGTGGGTATCATACCCATCCCTGCTTCGTTGGTACGCTGGAAGAAGTCATCAAGGACTGTTGCGGTGAATGTCCTGAGGTTCCTTCTACTGTGGATCCTGAGTCAATGGAATGCTTTGTTCATGGTCCGCTCACGTTCATTGTGGATGATCCCGGTCGTCAGTCGATTGGTTCATTCCACCCAATTACTGATGGAGATTGGTGCGATGGCGCCTACTTGAGTAAGGATGCTGAGAAGCTGACAGCTGCTGCGAATTGTGGAGATATCGAAACGATAAAGGAACTGATTGCTGGCAACTGTACTGTAGATACTCCAGATGCGCTTGGACGTACTGCTCTGCACATCGCTGTACTGAGTAACCAGATTGAAGTGGTTAAATTCTTGCTGGATGCAGGAGCAGATGCTTCTCTGCACTTAAAAGATGGTCGAAACGTGATCCATATTGCTGCCGAATATGGTTATTTGGAATTGCTATCCATACTGCTTGACAAGCTGAAACTGTCCAAATCGAACGCGACTGCTACTGAGGAGACTGGAGAAGGCATTGATTTGGACGAAATAAATAAGACTACACAACTTTCTGCTTTGCACTACGCCGTACTGTTCGGTCATGTAGATTGTGCGGAGTTCCTGCTTCAGAATGGAGCGACGTGCGACCGGATGATTTGGTCAGCAAACCACTCTACTGGTGTCTCTGTGATGATATTAGCTGCTCACTGCCAGTACTTCAGCAAGCAGGTATCTATTGACTTGTATGAGTTGCTGCATCGCTACGGTGCTTCTCTGAAGCTTCTAGACAACCACTTTAATAATGTAATGCATCAGCTGGCTCACTTCAACTATTCTCACTTCATGGAGTATGTACTGACGCACGATCCAATTGCCAAGTCTCTCTGCGATGAGGTGAATGACAGTTGCCAGACACCTGCTGCAGTTGCGCTTAGCAATGGTTATTACACAATGGCCAAGATAATGGTGGAGAATGGTCTTCCTCTCCGAGCTTCCGAAGAGGCAGTAGCGGTTACAAACAACAGGTAGGCTAATGTAGCTGAATAAGAGGTAGACGACGAAAGGATCCTAACGCAACTCGATGGGGATTTTATCCAATTGAAGTTTCCACACAGGCACCTCCCCTGATCATGCTGGCCAATATCTGTCAGTGTGACACAGAAAGTGGCTTCAATTTTGTGGGAGAGTGGATAGTTGCTGATGTGTAGATGAAGTTCCTTGTTGAGCGAGGTGAGGATGTGAATGAAATCTGGAATAATAAGACTGTGCTGGATATTATTCTGGACTTGCATCCTTTCCAGACTATTGAAGAAGCGAAAGCAGATATGGAAGCAAGTGCTGTACTGAACAAGATACATATGGAGCGTGTTGAGAAGCTAATAAGTAAGTCTCAGCCTGATTCGTACGAGTGGCTGGTACTGAAGGAAACTCTTGAAGAATATCAAGAAACAGAGAAGAAAAGCACGTCGCTGGGCAATTGGCGTCTGGCTGGGTTGAAGGTAAGGAGCGACTGGCCTGCAAAGTTTTATGAGTTGATCGATAATCATGGTGGAATGATGTTCTCCGAGATAGCTACGCTGACGCCTGAAAAGGTTCCTGGGAATCGTTCAACTCGAAATCAATTCCGCTTTTCGATGAACCAGTCCAAGTTTGTATGCGCGACAGTGAAAAATGGCAAGGCTTTGCGCGGAATGGATCGAGTGAAGGCATTGAAGAATCACCATAAGAAGGAGCAGGAAAAGGCAGAGAAAGATACTCGTCTGCAGAATATTGAGGCAATGGCAGTTGCTGGATTGAATCAGTTTACTGTTTATAGTGAGGCCTCTCAGTACGGCTGGCGTAGTAACAATGTAGTGTCTTTTGTTCCTGCGAAGCCTTACTGCGATCTCTTTACTGCAGTGGCTTCCGGTGACCAGGAGACGGTTCGTCGATTGTGTACTCCGGATTCAAAAGGTCATTGTACACTACTGCTCTGTTCTGGGAAAAACCGCTCTCCCTTGTCGATTGCTGTGAATCGCGGTGATGTAGCAATGATGAAGTTGCTATTTGAGTTGCTTGTAGCTCAATATACACCCATCACAGTGCATCGTGAAGTGACTCAGAGCGGGAAAGTAAGTAATTATGCCCTCGTATGTGGTGACCGTGAGGAACAGGAGAGTTTTGTAGATCCAAATGCCGATCATTCTTTGATTGTAAACACCTGTGATGTGAATGTTCTCTTTACAGAGCAGTTCGTATTTGATATGAAGGATGTGAAGGAGTACGTTGTTCCTCATTCAACGAATAACAGATATGGAGATGATGATGATGATACAGAAGAAGAGTCCAAGAGGGAGAGGTGCTCTATTTTATCGTATCTGATTTATCGCAATGATGTACACCTGATGAAAGAGTTTTTGGAGTGTGCCAAACAGCTGAGCGATGCTGTATTTGAAAAGGATCTGAAAGCAAATAAGATGAAAGAAGAGGATCGTGTCAAGAAGTGGATGCTGCGATCTGTTTTGCAGGTGTCTGTCAATACTTATTATTATTCGAGCAAGTAGTGATTTTCAGTTTGATTAATGTATAGCAGAATGAATACAGATGTGATGGTTCCTGCAATTATGAATGATAACGTGCCCATGATTCGTTTATTGATGCAGTATACTATGCTGGGTCTAAATGTGTTGCGTGCAAAAGATGTGGAACCAAAGAAAGCTGTGGTGAAACGTCGTCTTAATAGCTCATACAATGATGACTCGGACTGTGATTGGAGTGACTGCAGCTATTCTGATGAAGAGGAAAGAATACCGTCTGCTATGGAGGAAGAGAATGATGCTGAAGTGAATGAGGAGGGAAAGGTGGAGGAGGAAGAGAGCGAATATGCTGACTCGGATGAGGAGGAGATGAAGGCCTTGCGTCAATTCAAAAGTGAAGGAAATATGAATACGGATGAGAAGCGCCAGAATCCGCTTTACCCACTGCTGGTATCTATCCGATATGGTGCTCAGAAGGCAATGAATTACTTCATGGATCCAGAACGTGTTAAGCAGGATCTGAAGATACTAATCACGAACAACGTTTCATATGCTAAGCAGATTGAGGAGGCTGATGGTATCGATGCAGTATACGAGCGTGTGTTTACTCTGAAGCATATGAAGGATGAGTCGCGCTTGCTGTTAGAAGCTGCAGCTATGACGAATAACGAAGAATTGTTTAAGACTCTCGTATCGGCGTTGGTCGCTCAGGGATTCGATGACAAGAAATTGGTGCGCAGCAGTAAGTTCTATCCATCGTTGCTGCAGTTCTGCTGCAATCGTAAGTACTTCCCCATTGCCATCTACTTGGTGAAGAATTATTCCTTCCGTGAGAAGGAGGTGATCTATGCCTACTGTGACCTTGCTCAGACTCTGACCACCATGTCTGTAAATATTACGGATAATGCAAAGACTGGTGTGAGACGCAGTCACTTCCTTGGCACTGTGGTAAACAAGCAGGATCCAAAGGATCCGATGGATCCACTGGTGCTGTACAACAACATCATGCAGCTGATTCAATACATTCCGCAAGAGTACAAAGCGAAAGTTTTAGACAAGATGATGTCTCAGATCCTGACGACGAACCGTCCTAATCTGATGGAACAGCTGGTAAAAGAAATTCCCACTCAGCTGGAAGAATACGGAGATATCGTGGCAACTGTGGTGAAGACAAGGAACGACAGAGCAATGCGTCTTCTGATAGACTGCATGGGACTGAAGGAAAGGCTGATGAAGGAAGACCCTCATGGTTACACAGTCGTGGAATTGGTTATGACGCAGTACCTCAATGATGTTTTGGAGAGGCAGAATGTTGCTGGAAACAAGCGAGATGATGACAAGGAGCATAGAGATCAAGCAGCTCGCGTGGAAGATGAGTATGCGAAGATAGCAAAGAACAGTGATATTGTGAATCTGTATAGGCTGATGAAAAACGAGGATGGTAGTATTGCGAAGATGCTGGAAATCGTCCTGCAGGCAAGCAATGGGAAGAAGCGTGAATTGGTGTCGTTGGAAGAAGTTCTCGATCGTGTAAAGCGTGACTCTGCTGATGTGTCTGAGCAGACTGTGAGGAACAAGCGTCGCTGCATGCGATCCTATGGAAATGTGGACTATTCTTTTTCTATGAACAGTCGTATGAGCCAGATGGTGACTCTTGATACTCCCGAACATAAAAATATGTAGTGTGTTTGTTAATAAACATAGTATTTGGACTTTCGTGGAAGGATAGCCTACATAAGAATTGACTTCTACAGCTACTCTACTGACAAATACTTCACCAAGCTTGGTTCCTTTCTTCACAAATAAGGAGAAGAGTGTCGCATAGGATGCTGCGATCAACAGGAAGCAAGTGGGATATTGCAACTGCTCAGGAGCCTGGCGAGAAATAAGATAGCACACCACAGATATCGGCAGTAACACAACTGTGGCAAAGGACCCCTACGACTAAACAGTGCTCTCCACTTCCCACGAGTGTACTTCGTTTCTCCTGCAAAACCAGTTTATCCGATACTTCATCTATCTTCACTAGATCGAATGTCAGGTTGAGACAGTCCTCAAAATACCCATCGCGGAAATTGTTATTCACATAACGTATCAGACTATTCACACCGTCAGATATCGCCCCCATTACAGTCCGCTTCCCCGTCCTACAACTCACTCCTAACTACATTCTCTACCGCGTGTAGTCCGTCTTGAGTGAGCGTGAGCTACTATACAGGAGCGACATTTCATCCGCATTGTCGCTCCACATATTATTCAACACTTTCGTCAGATCACTTGATGGCTCCACACGACTACCTCTCATCATCGAGTCCTCACCTACACTGATCCGTGCGCCTCTCCGAAGAGTTGCTGCATCAGCAGCTCCTTCGCATACACACTCTGCACGACATTCGTACCTTTGCATCACACCAACACGAAGTACTCACGATCCAGACAGTCAATGCAGTTTGTTCGGATCACTGCAGACTGCAGATTGAGGATCTGCTTCGAGCGGAGGTCGTATTTAAAATATCTATGTCCCCATCTCTTCGAAATGCTACTCTCCTTTCTGGACAGCATCGCGCGTCATATCAACCAGCTTCGCTATGTTTTCATAGTGCATCTTCTTGCACTCCGCATGGAAAT
This sequence comes from Blastocystis sp. subtype 9, assembly GCA_000963465.1. Lineage (NCBI taxonomy): Eukaryota > Bigyra > Opalinata > Blastocystidae > Blastocystis > Blastocystis sp. subtype 9. The sequence continues at coordinate 14,391 of JZRO01000281.1, forward strand.
CGAACCAAAAGTACTCCACCTTGTTCGCAGTCCCATTGCTGACAGTGAAAGCGATGACACTCACCTACTACTCCGCACAAGCAGACTCGAATGCATTGCCGATCATCAGCTGATCCTTCTTCTTGTCGATGAGATTCACGACAATCACGTGGCCATACTTCTCGATCAGTTGATTGAAGTGGGTTGTGAGCAGCGAGCGATCCTAGTTATCACCCTCTCCTTGCGATTACAGGATCCACCGAGATCCTTGGCGTGTATTTCATGGTGGGTTTCTGCGACCAAAGCAGAGGAATGCTTCCGCGGATCTAGTGGAAATCATGCAGCGACTCCTACCTGCACATACGACGTCACGATCCCGCAGTCCTGCACGGCGATCTGCTCCGTTTCCACAAAGTTCGCCACATGGGCATTCGCGTCGATGCCTCGCGTGTTGTAGCGACGACCATTTCGGTAGATACTGCGACGCGAGACGAGGATCAGCTTGAACGAAACTCCATTGACTGCGATAGCAGGAACGATCTTCATAAAGCCGAAAATGGTAATCGGAATCAGATCTCTTGGGAGGATGTCCTTAAAAGGAGCGAAAGGAGCAATGATCGGTGAGTTGAACATGAACATGGGATCCATTGTTGACGGAAAAACACGATCTCCATCGCTCAGTGGCTCACACAGGTTGTCTACTATCAAGCAAGTAGTGAAAGCGAACCCTGCAAGCGTTTTGTCAAATCTTCATGATGCGAGTAATACAGATTAGCGACAGAAAGAACGTTCTGAAGCATGGAGATGTATTTCACGTTAGCATATTCGTTACGCGAGGAAGGTAGTTTGACAAACTCAACATGAGACACCTTAGAGCTAGTCGACAAGGAGATGAAATACCTTGTAGACTGGGTTTCCAGATACTCCATTTCCAATCGCATCACTCTTCATGATGATCTCCAGAAAAAGTGCTATGCGTCAAGACGGTGGCGAGGGAAAACCATTCGAAAGGGAATATAGACCTAGAATTCCGTCAAACTGATAATCTGGTGAAAAAGGTGCCTGATGCTCGATTCTCTCAATCTGCAGTTCGTGGTTAACGTCTGAAAGCCTGAAGAATGCAGGCTGTTCTATGGAATCATTCACAGTGTACTGTATTCAAACCATCCCCTGTCATCAGCACGAGACAGTCCTCTCTCTCCTCAATAAAGAATCCAGACATCTGGAAGAAAGTTTAAGGAAGCGATATTCCCGCGGGGACGAAAACAGTACAAATAAAAACACGACTGTACAATCATCGCATCATTATCAAGATAAACTGTAGAACCAAATGATTGTCGTATCCCCGTGAAATGCTCAGAACTTCTACGTTTCCCCAGTTTCCCCATTTAGGATAAACGTGTTTCGATCATATTTTCTTTTCAAATGTTCGCTCTTGCTAAGTCTGCGCCTAAGGTCGCTTTCGCCTCTAAGATGGCTATTCGTGGAGTTGCCACTCGTACTGAGTCTGATCTCCTTGGAGAACTTCAAGTTCCTGCTGATCACTACTACGGTGTTCAGACTCTCCGTGGCT
>JZRO01000282.1:0-12970 GCA_000963465.1 Blastocystis sp. subtype 9
ATTGTACAACATTGACGATTGCCCATCGATTGAATACGATTATGGATGCTGATCGTGTGTGTGTGATGGATGCTGGTCGTGTTGCAGAGTATGACACTCCTTCGAACCTGCTTCACAAGGATGGAATCTTTAAGGGAATGGTATTGGCTGCAAATGATCCCAATCTGTTTGACCTTGTTCCTGGTTGTGAAGATATGAAGAAAGATTTGGAAGCTTTTAATGCTGCAAAGAAAGGTACTGTTGAAGTAAAGGGAGAAAATGACACGAATAATTAGTTTATAGTTAGTAGTGTTTTCATTTGTTTGTTTAGAAACATGTTTCATTTTGCCGCCCTTTTTCCCACAATAGTGATTATGTATTTTTTCCCATTTTGAATTAATGTCAAAGAGTATAATCGAACTTTTATTGGAATTATGAATAGGCCGCATTTCTAAAATATTTGGGTCAGACAGTAAGTCCTTATGGAATGTGTCTGTGGCTCCAGGTAAACAGTTCTAGATTAGTGTATAAAATGCAGGATGGACAAAGCAAGAAGCAGAGGTACTTCGTTGTGCCATTATGAAATACGGAATTGGATGCTGGAAACAATTAGCCACTTTAAAGATCCTTCCTGGAAAGACTGTGTCACAAATTGTATGCCAAGTACAGAGGATGATCGGCCAGCAGTCTCTTAAAGGTTTGTGGTATGTATCCATTAAGTAATGGTTAGAATTTCTTAGATTGCATGCTGACGTGTATGCAATTGGAAAGGAGAATGCAAAACGAACAGATGTATGTAGAAAGAATGGAATAATTGTGAACGATGGGCGTATGTTTTCTGATTTTTTGATATACAGACAACATGACACCTGAGGAAGTGAAACAAAGGCGTGAGTACAACAGAAAGAAGTATGGGCTATCACAAGAGGAAATTGATCGTGTTGTGATCCCTGTGTTGACAGAAAAACAAACAAGTGAAGTCTTCGACAAACGTACTAGCAAACAGCTCGAGCGTCAGCAACTCCTCTCTCGATTGGCAGTTCTTCGTTCTGCTTTGCAGGTTATTCGCAGTGGTTCAGATGTATTCATTATTCCTTGTTTTAGTGTAGAGTTCCTCAAATGGAAAGCGTCGACGTATATGCACCAAAAAGAGGAAACGAGTTTATGCTAATGATGATTCTGAGGACTCTGATGAAGACGACATTGACTTCGATGTCTCGAATGTACCTACAAGACGTAGTCGAAGACAACGTGGTTTAGACCCTGATTTTGTGGATCCCGATTTTGACGTTCATGACTATTAAATTTGTTTGTTTTAATTGTGTTTCCTTTTGGTTTTTTGTATAACGAGTTTTTGTTTAAAGGCATATGATTCACATGATCATTATTATTTAGTATTGGTACCAGTACACAACTTTTTTGTTTTTCTGCAATAAGGTGCCCTTCTCTTTTTATCTAGCTATTTGAATCTCCTCCTATCGGAATCTCTCAAAAAAAGTGTACTAATCCTTATGATGATCTCTCACATGAACAATTGTCTAAAAAAGTCATAGCGATTAGATGGGAGGGTTTATGGCACCTATTTGAGTTCTGACAAAGTATACAACAGAGCACCTTCTGTATTTCCTATAGACCTAAAACCTACCGAGTAGAAGATTCGGGAAAGACGGGAATTCCTTAAAAATGAAAGAAATTTCATTATTCCGGAATTCTCTGCATAGTTTTAGTTGAGTCATGTGTGGTGTCCAAAAGGGTTCTGTGAAGAATTTCCATCAGTTCGGAGAAGACTAATCTCCATCTGAGGCTAGGAAGAGACTAAGATATGAGCACTGCAACATTATTTCCTGTTGTATGAGGTCGTTTTATATCGCGTGCTCTCCCAGTATGCCTGTTTTCGATTGATACACTGTGATGAGTACATGATGGGGATTGTACATCAGTAGTTTCAGGTTCAAGACTCTGTGTCGTTTCTTATTCATGTGCTATTGGCGCTGTACCATCCCACTTTCCCGAGATCATATCGGAGAATCAAGAAAAAGATTCATCGATGATGAATCACTAAGTGATGGTGTTTCTGGTCTTCTAGCTGCTTACATAACCCTGCTACATCGTTTTAAACATGCTGGCAATCATTTGTCCCAATGTTTCTGATAACATCACTATAAATCGATATTATGGTTATTACTTCTAAATTCACACAATCTACACGAATCCCATGTTCAATTACATAGGGCGTTTTGTTTGACTCAGGTTCCATTACGTGAGACACTAACTTGAACAAAGAAAGGAAAAGGAGGTACAGTGCGAATAGCCCTATCTGTTGTAAGAATACCAAAAGTCATACATTCGTGCCCTTTTTTGATGTTTTTGAACTATGGTGATTATAATAGTTATATTGAGAAGACCACAATCAATCAAATTGTCTCCACTCTACAGATTAGAGGAGTGAATAACAAATGAACCTCTATGAAGTAAGGGAGTTTATCTATGCTCCGATCCATTGTAGGAGTAAGGGGAGAAAGAAGAAACATCTCACTAAGCACTCTTGGGTCCTATGAAGAGTACTCTCCTTAGGGACTAATATCGGTCATATTATATCCTACTACTACTCAGATTTAATGAATCTTCAGTTTTATATCTTTTTCCCCTCCAATTTGATATACTCCTTGCTTTCTGCGTCAATTGAAGAATAAGCCATAGATTGTACATTATCAAAGGATATATTACTCACTGCAACCATATTTTTCTTTGATGCAACATCCATTTCCAGAATTATATCCTGACTTTCTAGAAAATAATTACTTACAATAGAGAGTACTAATGAAATAGTAAAAATCATATGGATGAGGGGGAGTTACTTTTGCGAAAAAAGGTTCTGACATGCGATTTTAGTTTGTAAATTATCAGTCATTTGGAGTAGTACGTGGTACCGTTGGCAAGAACTTGTGTCGCTCTGTCTATGAGTAATTATCCATATGTGTGTTTTAACAATAGCACAATTGATTGTATGTATTAATATAATAGGGAAACTATTGAGAATGCTGTGATTATAGATACTATCTTGGCCGATGATGAGGCTTACTTCTCGTTTGTTGATACATAATGCATAGAGGTATGATATTTGTTTGGCATGCTTCGAGTAATAGAGAGAGGAAATAGTACAAGTGGGTATCATTCAGTCTATATGGGACGCTCTGCTGATGACTCCTCAGTATGGTGCAGTAAACATAGTATTGGAATTTGTCGTCGAAGAGATTACCTCGAGCGGTATAATATACTGAGTTTATTGTTTTATTGAAGGTGTGGATATCAAGATCAGTCGTCTAGTGAATTAATAACTATGACCGATTTTCAGCGAGTAGGACCTTTTAGAGCAATGAAACATATCAATGCATTGAAAGTACATGAGTTGTCTAAAGGAATGAATTGTAGAATATTGTTGAGGATTCCAACTTTTGTAATGAGTGCGTAAATAAGTGGATATGGAAATATAGTTCCTCTTCTATCATCATGGTTTCATCCGTTATTACTTAGTATCTAGACTATTTTTAAGCAAGCCGTTCACTTGTTATTAAATAGTGAAATTCTACGTGCTACAAAACTTTATGTATTTTTCAAAAGAGTGTTTTTCCAATTAAAAGTAAATATTTTTATTTTTCATTAATTTTTAGCTATCTCACCAATCCTATGCATTCTTGCTACACGTTGTGATAATTACTCCTTGCGGAGTATGTCTTGTAAATAGAGAAATCGCTCGGTTTCGGCTATATCAAAACGGAGAGTTTCTCCTATTCTTCTACGCCATGACTGACAGCATTTTGACTATCTACTTTTCCATAGATTCACGCCTTGCATTTATTCATTTGTACAACAAAAGATCACTGTTATACAAGATAGATCCCATAATGTGGAATTCCATAATTCAACTAAGTGCGTAGATGGACGAGACCTAAAGTATATCCCGTTTATATTACGTAGGAGGCAAGAACATCTCATCTTCTAGAGATCTCAAATGCCTTCGCTTTCAACACGTATTCCTACCTGGCTTTTCCGAGCTACTCTTGCTTCCAAGAACAGAGCGAGTTTCCAGGAGTCTTTGTTTCGATTGTCATGATCCTCGTTTTTCGTTGATACTTCGGAGGGAAGGCGGAGTCTACGGCTCTAGACCTCTCTGCGAAGACGGAGTGGTGACGAGGCGAATCGAGATCTATTTTCTGGAGAGTTGGAGCGACGGTCCGTTTCTGGGTCTCAGTGGATTCGAAGTGATTTCGAGCACCGGCGAAGTGCTCCCGATTTCCATTTGCCAGGTGTTCGCATTTCCACGTGACCTGGGCTCTCTGAGCCTGAATGGCGGCTCCAGAGCGTTGGAAAACTTGTTAAGAAAGCCGTTCGTCACGACTGACCCCTCGTTCATGTGGCTGACGCCTCTTCGCTATCAAGGCCTCTGCTCACGTCTGGTCGTTGTGCTTTTGCTCCCCATCGAGAATAGATACGCTTCGAACGCCCCACGTGTGTCAAGGGACTTCGGATTTACAATTATAATCCCAACCCAATAGAGTCTTGTTACGGCACGAAATTCTTGTGCATCATTGTCAACCACAAGGTCATAGGTGTAGACGTGCTTGTAGAGCCTCATCTAGAAAGGCCCCATTTTCATTCGACGAGCGCCTGGAATTGCTCGCTTTGATTATGGTCAATTTATCTCGTTCACGGATCCAGACACGTCCTTTCTGCGCCTTCCGTCGTTAAGCCAATACAAGATTAATCCTTGTTCCTCCACAGAAATGTGTTAAATGTAGATCGGGGCGATTTGTACCTGCTTCAGAACTACTGTGTGCCTCTCCATCCCTGTGGCTCGCTCCTGAAGATCAAAATTCTGTCAACCTGGGGAAGTACAGACTCTGTGGGTCTAAGGCGGATTCAGATATTGTATCCAGATGGAAGTCCCGTTCCCGTCGAACACATCAGCATTTACAGTTATCCTGCTTACTCTTGTGTTGAGAAGACGAACATTTCTTCGAGGATTGGTTGTTTGTTAGAGAAGCAGAACAAAGATTGGAGGGCGCCTGTGTGCAGTGTGAAAAAGGGAAGGGCGGATTATGTACTCAATACTGTTTATCTGCTGTTTTCTGTACCTACTTTTCTTGGCTGTATTCGAGTGGTTTTTTGAGATTCCTATTTACCCTTAGTTTTGGAATTGCTGTTACCACCCTAAGTATGGTGCCAGAGATGTAACTATCTGGCTAGACAACAACATCATTTATTCTGGAGAACTTAAGAGGGGAACTCCGGTATGCGAAGATTGGCAGAGTATTCTGTTTTCAAACAATATACCTCTCCTGGAGCAAGAATTGAAACATGTGAGATCATTCTCTTTTCTTATGAAAAATAGATACACTGTAAGCGCATTGGAAATTCTAATATCTTTTCGACTTTTGCGAGACTCTCTTAGCATCCTTCGATATTAACTAACTTGGCTGTTAGATACCGTCTTTAATAATATTGCACCTTTTGTGTTTGTTACATTCCTATAAGATTCATTTTTATTTTAATGTCATTCCTCATTCGTGCAGCTTCTCCAATTTTACGAAGGAGTGTAAGTTCTCTGTTTTACCGAAATTTTGGCGGTACGTAGCCACTTGTTACAGTGAGAATATAGTGGAGTTTGCAATCCATTCTCTAGCGGACGAAGAGACCATCGAAGTGGAGGCGGATAAGGGAACCACACTCCTCGAGGTTTGCCAGAATGAAGCGATAGATATTACTGGTTTTCGCCTTTGGGGTGTCCTAACCAATAGCTGTCTGCGGAGGAGGCGGTAGCTGTGGTAGTTGTCACATTGTCCTCCCTGAAGATCTCTTTAACGCGATTCCTCCTGCCAAGCAAGAGGAACAGGATCTTCTTTCCAATGTAGTTCTGGGAGTGAAGCCTACGTAGTGGAACTGTTATATTCAACACATAGGTCGAGATTAGCATGCAAGGTAAAGGTGAGCGAAAAATTTGCTGGGAAAACAATTGAGGTCCCACTTCCTCTTTAAGCTGTTTTCATCAAACAAAAGTGATATGATACAGAGTTACACTTAGTAGCCAAAACCATACAGGGTTCTTCCTTGTCTCTTCAAGGCGTAGACTACATCCATTGCGGTCACAGTCTTTCTCTTGGCATGCTCAGTATAGGTAACGGCATCACGAACCACTCCATCAAGGAATGTCTTCAGCACAGAACGGGTTTCGTCGTAAATAAGACCCGAGATACGCTTCACTCCTCCTCTTCGAGCAAGACGACGAATAGCTGGTTTTGTGATGCCCAGAATATTATCACGCATCACCTTGCGATGTCGCTTAGCACCTCCTTTTCCAAGTCCTTTTCCTCCTTTTCCACGGCCAGACATTTTCTTAGTCAAATATAAAATGACAAAAAGGGGAACTTGACGAAAAAAGTGCAAAAATCGCCCATTGTGTTTAGTTTAAATTGATTGGATTAAATTCATAATAGTTGAATATAATCCAATCATTACGCACTATTGGCAGTACTACACTTTTGTCAGGTCGCTTTTCTTTACCCTCGTATCATTATTTGTTATTCTATATATGGCTCGTACTAAACAAACTGCTCGTAAAAGTACTGGAGGAAAGGTCCCTCGCAAGCAATTGGCTACCAAGGCAGCTCGCAAGAGTTCGCCTGCTGCTGGAGCTGTGAAGAAGCCTCATCGTTATCGTCCTGGCACTGTGGCTCTTCGTGAGATTCGCAAGTATCAGAAGAGTACAGAACTGTTGATCCGTAAACTGCCTTTCCAGCGACTGGTTCGTGAAGTTGCTCAGGACTTCAAGAATGATCTCCGTTTCCAGGGATCTGCTGTGATGGCTCTGCAGGAAGCTGCTGAAGCTTATTTGGTTTCTCTGTTTGAGGATACCAATCTGTGTGCTATTCATGCTAAGCGTGTGACAATCATGCCCAGAGATATGCAGTTGGCTCGTCGTATCCGCAACGAGAAGTAAACCTTGGTTTTTTGTACTATGTTCTTTTTATTTCTGTTTGTTAGCATTCATTTTTTTGTTGTTTCTTGTGAGTGGATCTCTCTGTCTTTTATTCTCTATCTGAGTGGAGTATGAATCTAGAGTCTACTTCGACAATCAACAAGGGACCCACCAATAGCAGTAGTCGTATATCTCGATATAATTTAAGTCACTGTCTAGTTGATACCATATCTGAGAAAGAGAGAGAGAGCGTCCAAAATCCAGATATCGAAGTAAATAATGAGGATAGCCAACCTTTGATTTCAATAAACGGAGAAGTATCTAATGGTAGCTGCTATCTGTCGTTTGTAATGTATAGAAGCAGTTGATATTGCCAACGGTGTGCTGTGCTTTGATTTTTCGACTCCATCCTCTGTAAAGAGGAAAAGTTGTTTTGAAAGTCGTTTTTCTCGTTTTTTGCAGAATAGTCAATTTGTGAAGCAGGAGGAACCTGAAGTTGAAGTTTTTTGTGATAAGCGAGTGGATGTATCGTACAACGAGGATAAGCCCAGTATGCCAGCAAGTGACTTACAGCGCGAACAACTAATAGTAGGGGTATGTGAGAAGGAAGAGCAGCAAGATTCAGAAGAAGTTTCGGTTATTCATCAAGCAGAGGGAGTGGAAGTAGCTGCTGAGAAATCAAGCAAGACAAACCCTAGCCGGACTGAGAGTGATGGGAGTAAAAGTAATGATGTGGTCGAGAAAGACGAGAAAAGAGTAGTGGAGGAGTTGACGAGTGATGTGGGCACAGAGAAAGATGTGAGTGCAAGTGAGATGAATAAGGATCGAGAAGAAGACAAGGATCATTGCGTCGCTGTAGAAGGTAATACGATGGAATCTAAGGTTATCGAAGAGACAGTGGAGTCGCCAAAAGAGAGTTTCGATCAAACAGATGCATCTCCATCAGAACTACGACAGTCTGAGTCTGCTGCAGTGCATTCGAGCTGTGCTGATACAGATTCCACAGAAAGAGACAAGGCGGAAGATGGTCCAACGGAGCAAGAGACTCACGAGCCTATTTCTAATCAAGCAAGTGAAGTCCAATCGAACCCAGTCAACCTCCCGTCACACATCGACTCCGCTCCATCTCCTCATCTCTCTGCAGGGGCTATCTCCGATCCTCCCTCGCCCTCTCATTCCGAAGACGGCGAATCTCAGTCGCTTGATCGTCTGCGACGCATGCATGCTGCTAATCGCCGCCAAAGCCAGCTTTTCGATCTGCAGAACGCGGATTCGCTTACTCCTTCGCAGCAACTCCTCTACCATTCATCGGTCTCGATTCCCCCCACCGTCGTGTCTCGCCTGGCGAAGGAGAGGCCGAAGTACACAGAATCTGACTTGGTGATCGAGCGAAAACGTGCGGAATTGGAGGCAAAGAAGGAGAGCGAGGAAGTGCTGGCGGTGATGAATGACTCACTCAAGAAATATGAATCGCAGAATGTACGAATCGTCGCGTTTCTTCATCGTAGAACGAGTTGCAGAAGCTCCGCATTCAGCTGGAGGCCGAAAACGAGCAGATGTTCAAGGTGCTCAACGAGTACGATCAGACCATCCCCAACATCGTTGAAGAAGCGATCTCGCGGAAGGAGCAGCAGTGGAAATCGGCGATGAACGAGGTGATCAGCAATAGTCAGATCGAGATCAAATCGCTGCAGGACCAACTGCTGATGAAGAACAGACAGATGGAGGAGAGCGATGTAGGGCTTGAGTGCAGATGACGAGTAGACAAGCATTCGAAGTGTTCAGGACGAGATGAAGCAAGTGAGGGCGGAATTGGAACAACGGAATAGCGAGTTTCACCAGTTGAAAGAGACCATCTCGTAATAATCTTGTTATGAATTTCACCCAGAGGACTCGAATTATCACTGAAAATCGCGAAGGAAGACCTAGCGCTAAAAGAAGGCAAACAGCAGTCTATTGAAGAGGACTGTGCAAGACGAATCGAATTATACAGAAAGATGATGGAAGAGGAAAAATCCCAGCAACAGCAGCTTCGGGAGAAGATCGAAGAAATGTCGAAAACCGCGGGAATATCGCAAGTTCAAGCAGAGACTGCTGCAAACACGCTAGAAGAGACAAAGAAAGCACTTTCGCTTCAGGTGGAGCTAGTGAGGCAGAAAGAGGAAGAGCTGGCCTGTGCACAGCAAGAAAAGCAAAGTCTTACCCTCGCCATTCACAATCTGATGCACAAGGTTCGATTCGAAAAACTATTTCAGTGTAGAATGATGTATTGACAGAGCAGCTGAAGCAGGTTCAGGAGCAATACGAGACATTTAGTACAGGTCTCCAGGAGAAGATGGATCTGATGCAAAAGCAGTACGAAGACCAGGTGAGAGATCTGCAGAACCAGCTTCAGAATGCAAAGATTCAATCAGTGATGCAAGAAAGAGAGGAAGACTTACCCACCGATGCAACCGTGACAAAACAGCTTCAACTCCAAGCAGAGCAGATTCAAACATTGAAAGTGACTATTATTCTTCGCTTTACTTTAGAGGGAATTAAATGCAAAGGAAGGACAAGTCGCAGAACTGATGTCCTATGTAGAGAGATTGTTACAAAGGTAATTGCTGTATATTATTTGGTTAATATTTGTTTGTTACAATAACCGCGATTCGATTGATTCTTCTTATTCTTGTTCATTTTCTATATGTTACCTAGTTTTGGATGGAGTACCGTTGGAGCCGAACAGAATGATCCCGATACATTGACTAGTTTTATGTTTGGCCCAGCGGGGCTAACGAATTCTCTTGGAGACATATTTCCAGACCAGCAAGATGACTACTCGTCATTTGGTCTAAGTGGAACATCGAAGGAAGAAGATAGTGCAAATACGGGAAATGAAGTGAATGTGAATACATTGCATGATGCAGAAATACCTTCTGGTGGTAGGGGATCGATTTGCAGGTAATCTCTAGAAGAGATGACTTCGGTGCTAACTCCAGATATTTATCCTTTAGAAAGGAACAGTTCTTTATTTCATAAGTTTCCTATATTTGTCTTTTTCTCACTTTGTAGCTTTGCGTTTGATCAGCCCGAACAACAAAACCTCTATTCTAATGTCAATCTCCAAGCCACTCAATACCAAGATGGTGCTTACACACTTTCTAGAAATGCTTCTTTGACAGTTCCTATCCCATCTCAAGTTTTCCCTCCAAATCCGCCTAGCAACAAATACAGCACATACCCTGTAGTTGTTTCTGTGATCTTCCATCTAGAATCCGAGCGTATTGCAGGACCCAGGAGTCAAATCGGGTTCTAAGAAAAAGCGTTTGCATGGTCTTCTTTGGTCACTCGTAGTTCACAACACATCGGAGAAGCGTCGAGTGGAGCGCATGAATGCGAAGATCGACGAGCTTTATTCGATCATCTCCGTATGACTGGCCATGTTCATGAACTCTAGTCCACTGGCTCGATAATAAACAAAAGCAAGATAAATATCTTGATGGAGTCAATCAAGTTTCTCCACCACCTTCAGAACCAAATCAGCGACCTGAAAGAGCAGGTGAAGGTCGCCGAAGAAAAGGCGAACAAGCGCTTGGGCCAGGTGAAGGAGGTTGTTGCTCAGCAGAAGATCAACTACCATGTACTATTCCTACAGTCCCCGGTTCCCATGGCCGTTCTGAGCACTGACGGTCAGTTCATCGACGCTAACAGTCAGTTTTGCTGGTACCTCTGTGTCTTCCTGTTTAGCGTAGCATAACGAAGTCTACATTGGAAGAGCTGAAGACGATGACCCTCTTTCGATTCACTCATCCGGAGGATCTCCCATGCGCTTTTGGGTCCTCGCTCTCGTCTCGTCTCAAGTCTAGAAGCTACAGCTATATGCTGCACAGCACGCTGGATTCGCCCTCGCAGTGCATCATTCGGCACTGCATCATGGGAGGAGTCATCCAACCAGTCTACTTCTCCCTGTCTCTGATCCGTGATAAACAGAGAAATCCCGCGGGTTTCACCTGTACGATTCTCCCTGTTCTCTCGTGCGACTGTACAGGAAACTGCAATGGAAGGTTGGCGTGAGACAAGGTGATAAGACGTAGCAGGAAGTGTTCTGGACAGCTGCGAAGCAAAGAAGGGAATTACTACCTTATTTGTAACCCTCCAGATACGATTCCCTGTTGCACTCGGCTAGTTGGGGCTATATCAGAAGTAGGTCTTGGGGAAGAGAAGTGCGAAGGCGGATGCTGAATCCTGTTTGTTTGAAAACCTGTTTTTTTCATACTTTTCGGGTTCCTTTTGGGCCAAACTGAGGAATGAAAGTAAAAACGATTGAGATCGCTTGGCACAGAAGGCCGGAAGCCACACATAACGATCCTGTGCTCTCTGTCGATTTCCTCGACGAAACCGTATTTGCCACAGGAGGAGGAGACCATGAAGTGAAAGTAATATATCGAAGCATAGATTACCTGCAGATCTGGAAGTTAAATACTGCCGGTGAAGAACCCGTTGTTGAATACTGTTATTCGCTCAAGGGCCATATGCAATCTGTAAATGTAGTTCGTTTTTCTCCAGATAGTGAGTGTTGGTGAAAGTTGATTATTGTGTAGAGAAACTCCTCGCCTCTGCAGGAGATGGTTCACTGAATGTATTTGTTTTGATTTGTAGATGGTTGCATCATCATCTGGAAATTGCGCCAGAATGTCTGTCGTAACTGGTGTGAGATTACAAAGGAAAACTGTTTTGAAAAGAAATGCATTCGGTGAGCACTGTTATCGTATCTGACGCAGAGGTCACGCAATGGACATTTATGATATCAGTTGGTGTCCGAACAGCCAATTTCTGGTTAGCAGTGGAACCGACTCGAACGTTATCATCTGGGGTATTGATGGGACTCAGTACTATCGCATTCACGATCACTCTGGCTACATCCAAGGAGTGGACTGGTCAAAAGACGACACGACGATCATCAGCGTGGCGAACGACAGGACAGCGCGCGTGTACAGCTACGCCCGAGGCCGAGTGAACACGTGTCTCCAGGTGGAGGACTTCGACGCTTCGCAGAGTAGCGCCTTTCGCAACGACCATCGCATCAGTCGGAACATCGTGAACAACCGTGTCTGTGGGGCAGGCGCGCTCGTCTCACCCGTAGTGGGCTGCAAGGCGGTCCTCAAAAAACTGCTCTTCGACAAGGCCCAAGACACCGAGGCGGACGACGGAGAGAACTACACTGCGGTGATCTCCACTGCCGAAAAACCGATCGTCACGACAGAATCTGAGGCGAAGGGAAGTGGTGCGCCAATCAAAAGCACGAAGGGATATTTCATGTTTCTGGGAGACACGGTTCCGTCGTTCTACCGTCGTCCAAGCAGCAGTTTCGATGGTCTTCTGACGGTGATTCCTTGCGGTGGAGGTGGGGACGAGGCGTGATGGATAGGAGTGAATCTGGAGAAGGAGGGAGCGACGCCTCGCAACTGTTCGTACATGTATTTGAACGGGGTTTTCGAGAGGTTTGGATTGGCGATGGCTCTCTAGTAGACCTGTTCTGTGTCTCCCCGCCTTCAACTACCCCACAGTGGTATGTCGATTCGCACAGCCTCGATACGCACGTTTGGCGGGAGAGGAAAAGGGCGTCCTGGACCTCGTGGGACTCTCGTAGAGGAGGAGGGACGGATGAAGTGTAGATACGCACATGTCTTCGCTGTTACCACTACGGAAGAAGTGTTCATCTATTCTACGAATAATCTGGAACCGCTCTACTATGTATCGAATATTCACTACGCACAGATATGCGACTTCACTTGGTATGTTCCTGTGAAAACATGACATGCAGGAGCTCAGATGGGAGATTCGCCTTTACGGCGTCTTCGGATGGTTATTGCACCTTGTTCCAGTTTGAGGAAGGAGAGTTGGGGAAATGTATTTAGTTTGTACTCTTTGCTTGTTTGTTATTGATAATCGCGGGGTTTTAACATTTCGTTTACTGAACAGACTGTCAAATGTCTAAAGTTGATGTTGTGTTAGGAACCCAGTGGGGAGATG
>JZRO01000283.1:0-34772 GCA_000963465.1 Blastocystis sp. subtype 9
GTTTATTGTTTGTTTAACAAACCCACAAGCGTAAGCAATTTAGTATTAGACTCTGGGAGACTTGGGCGATTTAGGAGATTTAGGGGACTTGGGAGTTCTAGGAGTTCTAGGAGTCTTAGGTGTACTAACTTTCTTCGCACCAGGCTTCTTTGCACCCTTCAGGCCTCCTACTGCCTTCTTACGTTTGAAGATTCGAACTATCAAAATAACGAGTACAGCGAGAATGATGATACCAACAACTACCAACACAACTACCATGAAGATTGATACACACATTCCTGATGCCTTTCCCCATACTCCGTCAGTTTCTCCCAGCAGACAAGCTCTCTTCTGCTGTCCAACATAATCTCCTTGCAAGGAACAGTCATACACAAGTACTTCCCCGACTTCAGCTGATGGCCATGGCCCATCTGCCTGGCAGACAGCAGCTCGCACAGAGATCATGACTTCTGTACTCGCAATACCTGAAGGATTGCTTCCATAGATGCGGAACGATGTCAACGTCATCTTCTCTCTGGGAATTCCAGAGATCACTCCTGTCTCATTGTTGACAGTCAGTCCCTCGGGCAGTTTCTGTCCCTCGGCAACGTACCATCTCGTCACGATATTCTCCACAGTGGGAGCCTCGGAGGCAGAGAAGATATCCTTGATGAACACCAGGTTGGAAGTAGAGTAGATCACGTTTGCAGGCTTTTTGTAGATGCAGTGGTCTGTGTAGATATCGGAGAAGGTGCCGTTTTGACAAATGCGATACGAGTAACCAGAGAATCCCTCACCACAAGAAGATGGTGAAATCTGTCCTTCGGACACCGTAGGGAATCCTTCGATACCTTGGCACACATCGCCCGACGCCTTGCAGTACAGGAACAACATCTCCACAATGTTAAGCGGCGCGCTCGGGAGAGTGTTGATCTGCCAATTGAACTCGTTGTATCCTCCCAAGCCCACAGGTGCTTCGTAGAGGAGACGAGTTCTCGACTTCACTGCGACTCCAGTTACTTCGTGCAGGATAGCAGGAGCCTGATCGAGGAGTTGGCCATAGAGCGTGAACCCCCAGTCTGTCGCGTCATTCGTGGTGATGAAGCCATAGTAGTTGAAACGAGATCCCTCAAGGTTTTCCGCAGCCCAGTCAAAGAAGGGTTTTCCCTCGTTTTGGAAGCGTGTGTAGGTGAGTGGAGAGAGGTCCAAGAAGTCATCAATTGTTCCGTAGTCTAGCGTTGAGTAGTTGCCTGGAATCAGGGTGTCACGTACGATCGAGCAGTCGTCCACACCGAAGACAGCAGTAGCGTAGAAGGTCACCGGATCAGAGGAGGAAGTACCCTTCACGCGATGCAACTCGACAGCAAACACATTATTGTCCGACATAGGGGAAACCGTGGGCAGAATGACATGGAAGAAGACCGATTTAGTATCGTCATGCTCCTCAAGACTTTCTGTCTCACTTGTCACAGCCTCGGGAAGGTTGAAGCGGGCAACACGGTGACCGTTCACATAGGCAAGCAAACCACCTCGGAACTTCACCATTACATTCAAGACCTGGTAGTCATCAAGAGAGGGGAGAGAGAAGAGCTGACGAAGATACACAGTCGCTCCTGCATTGACTCCAATCTCTCCTGCCTTCACATGCTGCCAGTCTGAGTCATCGAAGCCAGGATTCATCCAGAGGTCATCACGAGCCAATCTCCAGATCTTCCACTCGGTGAACTCGTTCTGGAAGGGGAGATAGGATGAGAATCGCAGTAACTTGCTCGAAGCAGCAGTTTCTTCGCCCATCATTTCAACACCAAACCTGAACGTTCCAATGTCCACACTCAACATGACTCCTGCTGGAGAAGCCCAGCCGCTGCCAGTCGAGTCGGTAATGCGGAGTGTGTAGATTGAGTCGTCTAAGCAGTAATCGAAATACATCAGAGAGGAAGCAACAGAGAACTTATCTACTTGGGAGATGACAGATTCGTCCTCAGGACGACCTTTGAAGAGAGTGAAAGAGCCACGGTCAGGGTTATAGTCAGTTCGAACTGTGAAAGTGATCAGAGATTTACCACCTGTACACAGCCCCACAACAAACTGAAACGTGTAGTTTGTTTCCACTCCCATAACAGAAGTGGCCTTGACCTGATGGGTTCCTGAGTAAGCGGCAGATGTAGTTCCCGAAATCATACCCGTCATTGGATCAAGTGAGATTCCTTCAGGGAAACTGGGGTCCACTGAGAAGTCCATGTAATACTCGCTTGTTGGATAAACCTCAGCCATCTCCACATCACGATAGATAGTCACTGCAGGATACTCCAGTTGAGGAATCACTGCCGGTACATTTACAGAGAGGAGATCGAGCATAGTTATTCTCCAAGCGAGGCCATATCCACTGATGTCATTGAATCGATACATGTTATATGGCTTGCTGTTGACAATCCAAATCGTTTTCTTCTGAGCTGCGAAAGACCAGGATAGATCAGATACAGTTCGTAGTGTAGTCCAGTCGCTGTCCTCAGGGTTCTTTGCCTGGAACTGGAACGACTCCACGTTGTAATTATTTTCACTGATATAGTTGGTGATCATCACTTGGTTGATCGTTTCTCTTCGGTTATTTGCGAACGTGATTGATACTCTGCCATCGAAGAGCAACGATCGCAGCACATTACCATTATACTGATTGAACACATCCTCCACATCTCCGTATACACCACTTCCATCTGCAGAAAAGTCCCAGACACGACTTCGTTCGTTTGCATGAATTAGACGAAGAGTACAATCGAAAATCGATGTAACCTGCGTTACAGCAATCGATACAAGGGCAATCGCAATATGATTCGTTCCCTCCACAAGAACTGAACGAGCTGGAAGTGAAACAAGATGGAAGCTATCATCCTGATAACTCGTAGTAGCTGTCGAATCTGCTGAAAGTGTACCGTCTACACCATAGCGGAATGCCTCCTTGCTGTTGATTGACACAATTATACCGTAGCGATACTTCACATTCAGAGTGAAGAAAGTCACATCAGCTAGCGATGCCACAGTAAAGCTACGCTTGTAGATCTGAAGACGGTTTGTTGAATCGGGGAACTGCGTCACAGATCCTGTTTCCCATCCAGTAGTTTGTGCATCATCCCAGGATGCAGGGACCTCGCCCATCTTATAGAACCACGTACTGCGAGCCTGAACAGGGAAGCTCAAACTGAGAGTATAAGGCTGAGGAAGTCCCAGAATTGAATCAAAGCGAGCTCGGAGTAGCGTTTCTCGTAGAGAAGCATCAAGTACGGCTCGAATGTAGAGGAAGGAATTAGAAGACCACTGTGTGTTTCCATCAGTTTCAATGGTAATATAGGGGACACTTGTGCACAGTAAACTAGAAACAACCTCATTATCGAGGTGTTTGTTGTTGATAGGAACATTGTAGAGAACGGTTCCCACAGGATCTCGAATTGTAAAAGCCTCCTGTGATGCAGTAGATGTATAGGTACGATAGACTTCGATTAGTATGGAATCACAAGAAATGAATGTGAGAGAGAAGGTCCCCGAAATACCTCCATTCATCGAAGAAGTTACAGTAAATGTGGTGTTGGGTAAAGTGGTCTGTGCAATACCAGAGAGAGTACATGTGGCCTGATCGAAAGAAAGGCCAGATGGAAGCGAAGGCTTGATTTCACAGTCAGTGATATCGTCGACTGGCTTAATCAGTACCGACTCATAATTAGCAAAATAGGAATAGTAGCCAGGATCATATACAATTGAGTCGATGGCTCGCACGTGGCATACACAAGGCTGCATCTCATATACATACCCAATACCCCCAGAAGCAGAATAAATTTCAATTTTGTAGTACCGCCAGAGACCTCCAATGATATCCGTGGTTCGAGTTTGGTACTCGAAAAAATTGTAGGTGACATCTTCCTCATAAAGTAGTGATGTGTATGACGAGTCAGAAGTACCTCCACTGAGACGATATTCACGAGGAGCCTGAGAGTAGTGTGAGTAGGGGAATATTCGCACACCATTGATGACAGGAATGACATCACCAGAATAGTGATATTTGAAAGTAAAAGGGAAGAAAAAGGGCAAATACACACGGGAGGAGATATCCCAGTCAAAAATATTTCCAGTATTAAGTAGAGAAGAAGAAAGACTAACAGAATAAGGAACAGTGTAGCAACTATTATTCGAATTAGACATGTATTCAGCCAGCCATGCATCGAATGTTCGATTTGACTCAACTGAATCAGAAGTGTGGTGGATTGACACACTTAGCACACATTCGCCCTCAGCTTCTATTCCATTTCGAATAACTCCACGGTATTGATAGACCTCGTAGGAACCGGTCGCCAAGGTCGATTCGGTGATATCTCCGGAGGGAAGATTATCTCGATAAATCTCTCTCCCATTGATATACGCGATGATTCCAAGTCGATAATTAAATCGCACTTCATAGGCAGCTATAGAAGGAAGGCCCGTAAATGAAAATCGATAGAACTGAGTTGAACTTTCTGAAGGGATTACAGCTTCATAAGGTAAGATTGTCCATGTAGAGTCATCAAAACCATACTCATTCCAATTTGAAGCCACATCTCCCTGATAAAACTTCCAATCTTGTTTTGTGCTAATGGGACTATAGAGTGAAAGAGGGTAGAACTCCTCCACGTCATCAATCATATTATTTTTGAACACAATGTTACCATAGGGACCCTCAATGGCCACCCAAGATAGGTACTCCCAACTGTCAGAAGCCGAGTCAAATAATCGGATTGTGTACTGACTGTTCGTTGTTTGGTTAAGGCAGCCCTCATAAGACACAGTCGTACTATCCTCAAAAATTGGAGTCTCATACAGCTTTGAGTCTCCATAGATTGCAACAGACTCCTCCTCAGCATATGACCCAGACCTCTTCGTGATTTTAAAGTAAACAGTATTTGCTGGACACTCCAGAATTCCTAAGGCAAAGTTAAGAACTATGGATAAGGAACAAAGTACAATGCCTACAGAAGAGAAAAATCAGGCTAATATTCATTTCCAAAGTAGGAAGATTTACTTTATGGAGGATTAGGGTCTGGAAAATAGGGCCTATTTTTCAGGGGGTGGGGAAACAGGAGAAACAAGAGAAACTGTTGGAATGTGATTGGATGAGAGTAAACCAACTTAATCCGCTTTGGATTAGAATATGCTAAACTCCATTAATTTTGAATAAACTCTGTTATAAATGGATCTACCTTGTCGAAACCAATATAGTATATACAAAAAACAAAGAATAGGTCTTTCTCATCTGACAGTTTCAGAGGTAGCAGCTTCTATCTGATTAACCACAAAACAGGGCTATACTCGACTTACAAATAAACCTCCTAAGAAAGTTCCTTTCCTCCCAAAAATATATCCAACTAGTAGCAAATAGCCCAGAGTTAGTGAAAAGTCAATCACATAAAAATATTCTACATACAAAGCTTTCTTTGTAACTACTTGGATTTGCAAAGTGGGAGATAACATAAATAATAAATAATGCAGGAAGAATCGCCAAAAGGAAAAACATCACAAAAGTATTTCTCCACAGGCTCTTCGCACGATGATCTGTATTTGGCCCCATTTGTACTTTGTTAAATGTAACATTCAAACAATCCTCAAAATACCCATCGCAAAAGTTGTTACTGAAATAACGAATTACACTATTCACCAGGTCATCGAGCACTCCTCTGATCGTCCTTTTTCCTGCTCTTCAACTAATATACGACTATACAACTATACCGTGTGTAATCTGTTTTCAACGAACGAGATCCGCTATACAGCAAGGATAACTCGTCAGCATTATCACTCCACAGATTGTTGAAAATGGACACTATTTCGTACTGATCTGGCTGATTACTATGTGTGAAATGCTCTCCAATTCGAAACAAGCATTCATTCATAATAGCATCTCCGTTTTCCCCAAACAACTGTCTGAACAACATCCACTTCGCATACATGCTCTGTACGACATTTGTACCTTTATGTCATGTTACTATTTCGTCTACGATCCAAGCAATCGATGCAATTTGTCCGAATGATCGATTTCTGCTCGCTAATAACGGATTTCCGCTTTGAATCAAACTTGAAAAAACTACTGTGGAACTTAAAAGAAAAACCTACTCGCCGTTGGAAACACACTCCTGTGTTAATTCCATCAATTTGCTTAGTTTTTCATAATGCATGTTTTTACACTCCGCATGAAAATCAAACCAAAAGAAGTTGAGGTGGTGGCTATGGTTGTTGCTACATCGAATTTTGCAGCATCACTTACTACTCCATACAGGCACGTTCGTACTCTGTGCCTAGCATCAACTGATCCTTCTTCTTATCGACGAGACTCACTACAATCACGTCGCCATATCGCTTCACCAACTTCGAAAAATGAATGCTTAGAAAAGATCGGTCCTATCGTTTATCTTTCCTTCTTCTCCTACTCCAAACATTCGAATCGAAGGTGTATATTTCATCATAGGTATCTGCGACCATTCCAGTGGAATACTCCCACGAATCTACTCATCAATATCGATGAATCGTACCTGAACGAATGATGTAATAATACCTGAATTCTGCCGAACGATCTGCTCTGTTTCGACAAAGTTGGCCACATGGCCATTGACATCGACGCCACGAGTGTGGTAGCGACGACCTACACGATGAATACTACGACGGGAGATGAGCAGAAGAGAAAAGGAAAGGTGGTTAACAGTGATCGAAGGGATAATACGAATAAAACCAAAAATAGTGATGGGAATCAAGTCGCGAAGAAGCATTGTGCGGAAAGGAGAAAAGGACTGAATGATAGGATAATTAAACTATATAAAAGAACGAGAGATCAACGTACCATGAATGAGGGATCGACTGACGTCGGAAAGAAATGATCATCTTCACTCAGAGGCTGGCATTGGGTACCTTCAGTGAAAGAATAGCACCAATTATACTCTGCAGACGACGTGTCAAATCTTCATAGTTGGAGTAGTATAATTTGGTAGCATTAAACACTTCTTTGATCATTCGTAAATACTGTTTATTGACTGGATTGCTCTCAAGACTTGGCAATTTCACAAATTTCACAGACACAATCTATTTTACACGAGTGTATTATAAAGATACTCGGTAGATTGGATGACCAGACACGCCCATACCAATTACATTTGATTCCGTGATAAAAGCAATATAGATCTCTAAAACTAAATTTTACAGATTCGAATACCTCTAGATAGTTTGTACAGTCCAAGAATACCATCGCAAGAGAATGAATCGATGAACTTTACATTCAAAGTACTTTCTCTTTTTACTGAAAGTTCATTCCCACTGTCGGAAAGGAGAAGTAGCGACAAAGAATCTATAAAGTGAGTAAATCGTGCAACAAATATACCGCCACCTCCACGAATGACCAAACAATCTTCCTGAATAGAAACCTGAAAACGATTCATCAAAATAGAGTACTGATCTGAAACCCCTTTCAAGAATACAGATGATATGTTTCTGGAATTACAGAATACGAGTACATAATTTGAAGAACTCATCATACTTTACGCAATCACTGAATTTGATGGAAGGAATGAGGATATTCGGTCGACTCATGGATTAGATTCAAAGATTCAAGACAACATCGATGATCTTCTCGAAGAGCTGCGAGATGACCAAACAGCTGTACGTGCTGCAGCTATGAAGAGACTGAAAGAGATTGGTACCATTTTAAGTCTATTGTTAATAAACAGCTTCAGTTTTGGGAGAAAATCGTACCCGTGAAGAGCTACTTCCTTACCTCTGTGGTATGTGCAATTAATTTCATTTTAGTGTCAGAATTGATTGATAGTGACGATGAGGTTCTTATTGTGATGGCTGATCAGCTAAGTAGTTGCTAGTAGTCTTGTGAACGGATAGGTGATTTTTTGCCTCTTGTAGGCGGTTCTGACTATACTGACTGTATTCTTGAAATTCTCGAAAAGCTTTGCACGATGCAAGAGGTGACAGTGCGTGAAGCTGTATTGTTTTTTAGTCTTTGCCATTCTAGGCGACGAAAGCAATTTTAAAAATTTGTGACTCATTAACTCCTGAGGAGATCAACGAGTACATCACTGCTGCGTCGATTCGCATGTACAATGGCGAGTGGTTCACCTCGAAGTCGTGTTTTGACGTTCCTTCCCTCTAGAATCTGCGTCTGTTCTCTCCTTCCGATCCTCTACAAAACCCGACAGACCACTGGGGACTATGACACAATAATCGAGATGTACGACGAGCTATGCAAGGACAGCACACCGATGATTCGGAAGGCCGCGATTGCTGTGATGCCTGAGTTTATTAAAGTGATGGATGTAGGGGTCGATGGTGCGTTCGAGTGTAGCGTGATACCTGCAAACTGATCCTTGTTCGCGACTTGTACCTGCTTGTTCGCGACGATCAAGAGAACATTCGGATATATGGAAACGCGAGTTGCATCGCGCTGGCAAATGTCCTTTCTGAAGAGGACCGGGTGTCGCTCATTCTCCCTCTCTTTCTGGAACTTGCTGCAGATAGTAACTGGCGTGTTCGTTACACCACTGTAACCCAAATCGGAGAAATCTGCGCGTTGTTTTCACGCCAACTTGTAGAAACGAAGCTTCTTCCTGAGTATCTGCGACTGTTGCAAGACACAGAGCTAGAGGTTCGCACGATCGCAGCGAGCTCAGTCAGTCATATCTGTAAGTATCTGAGTGTTGAAAAGGTGCAGGAAATGATCGGCATCATGAACGACCTTAGCATGGATCCTAGCGAGCACGTAAGAGTGGGACTGGCGAGCGATTTTTTGAGTAATGGCTCGTGCAGATGATAAATAGATATTTGTACTATGGTTGGTTCCGAGATTACGGAAAAGTCGATCTTGCCGATCTACTCTCGACTGCTCATTGACACCAGCACAAAAGTACGATTGAATATTGTGGGGAACTTCGACAAGATAAAGAACGTACGAAATCGATCTTCTCCGAATAAATAGGTGATGTCTTCGCACCTTCTCGTATCCAATTTGCTGCCTACATTGATCTCTCTTAAGAGTGATCGAGACTGGCACATTCGTCAATATCTCTTGACGCTGATCCCTCTCTTGAGCGAGCAGCTTGGCAAGGAGATCATGTACAAGGAGCTGCGTCCCATCATTTGTGAGTAGGGACCTTTTTCTTTCTTATCACCAGCTACACGACAGACACAGTGGCTTCTGTTCGTTCGAATTCTGCCGAGATCTTGAAGCGACTGTACGTCATGTATGGGGAAGAGTTTGCAGATAACACACTGTTCCCGATCGTCAGCGACCTTATTCACCACGAGAAATATATGTTGCGCGTAACTGCTCTCAACATCATTGCTGTTGGAAATGGTGACTCAACTGATGCGTAGGTGACAGGCAGCGAAATGCCGCAGGACTTGGTGTGTGGCCGGTTTGTTGAGATGATCCGTGACGTTCGAGATGATGCTGTTGCGAACGTGCGGTTGAATGTTGCGAAGACACTGGCAATGCTGAAAGGGAAGTTTTCGAAGGATACTTTCAATAACTTTGTGCTTCCTACGTTGCAGCAGTACATGAATGACGGGGATCGTGATGTGCGATATTTCTCACAAATGGCTTTCAATCATTTACAATAGGTGGTTCATTGTTTGTTTTACTTCATATTTCCGTTTTCAGAATGGCGTATTTCCTTCCCCACTTGCATACTCCGTACGCTGTCGATTGTGCTATTCAAGACGAGACCGAAAAGTTGGTAGTTATCCGTTTTGGCCATGACAACGACAGACAATGCATGCTCGTAAGCTAGCCTCTGTTTCTTCACTAATTTGTAGCAAGATGAAACATTGATGAAGATTGCTGATCTGGTCAAGAATTTTGTCGTTATCTATCTCGTGGATATCACGGAGGTGCCAGATTTCAATGCCATGTACGAGTTGTACGATGCTTGCACAATCATGTTCTTCTTCCGAAATAAGCATATGATGATCGATTTGGGAACCGGAAATAATAACAAAATCAACTGGCCTCTTACAGATAAGGACGAGCTTATCGCTATCATGGAAACGATCTATCGTGGTGCTATAAAGGGTCGTGGCATTGTGGTTTCTCCTTTTGATTACTCTACCAAGAACAAGTTCTAGAGTTCTATTTGATTTTATTTCACTTCCATGTTTGTTAGATGATAGAAGAAGTGTATTTGTTAGGCAAGCGAAGAAATGAAGTGATGTCCCGCGATTATCTCATCTATTTTCGCTTAAATTTACGATTTGTCTGGTAGCTGAACAAAAGATTGGTATAGACTGAAAAATCTCTCACGGTATTCCAAGTATTATGCAGTGTTAAGTAATCATCAATAATGGTAGGTGTCGCTTGGTTTGTTAGGACAATATATAGAAACGATTGACCACGTCGTTCATAGGAGATTTCCGGTGGTAAAAGTGATTTCTGAAGTACAAGAGAAACAATAGTACTTTTTCATTCGATAGACTGTGTATTTCAAAAGCAAATTGGATTAAAAATATTGCTGTCAAGCTGGGATATGCAAATGCCAAGATTTACAAGTGTAACAATCCTGAATGTCCTTTATATTCTCCTTTCGCTCTTTTCACTTCCTGGGGCTGTTACACGTCTGTAGTTCCAAAAAAGGGTCTCATTCCAGGTACTGTCCTGAGTAGTGTATAGCGAGGTTCTGTTGTGCTATATCCTTGTGTATATCCAAGTCAGGATTACCTACGGCCCATGTTCAATGATGTGGCTGTGGTGGACGCAGTTGCCCCTAATAACGAAATAAACCTTACCCACAATCACAGACAAGCAAGTGTCTGCAGTAATGGAGATAATGAGCTGCAGAACCTATTCTAGAGCAATTTTTACCTCTGCGACATAGGTCTCTCAAACACGAGCAGGCGATGATGCGGCTGGAGAACATCCGCAGCTTCGTGTCGGACAAGCGAGAAAAGGCCTCATCATCTATCGACGACTCCATTCTCGCCGTTGAGTCGCTGTGTCTGCTGTCGAGAACCGAGATTGACCTCCTGAAGCGATCGGCTGGTGAGATGTTGACAGAAAGCATCTCCTCACGAGTCGACGAACTCTATCTGCTGCGAAGACGCTGGTGAACGAAGGGACCGATGGAAGGAGGGTGGAGAAGATGGAGGGCACTGGATCCACCAACACCGGAGAATGCACGATGAATGCAAAGAACAGAACTGCAAAAATCGGGCCGATAATGCCAGTGTACACAAAGAAGACAAGAAGTTCGCACTGAATCGTGGTGTCCCAAATCACTGGAGACTAACTGGGTCAGAGTAAATCATAAATTGAAGATTTTTGTGAAAGTTTAGTCATTCTCCGGATTTTGTTAAAAACTTTAAAAGTGTTTATGTTAATATGAGTAGAGAACCTACAGATGTGAGTGCTGTACTGTACTTGTTTGTATTACCACTCTAGAAAGTCATTGAACTTCATCAAATGGATGACCAAGAGTATGGATTTTTAGGCTACTGATTATATTAGGCAAGAGCTGCCAACCATTCCAGAGGACAGTACTAGCGCTGATATGCGTACTGATATTCCTGTTATCCCTTCTATTGTAAACCCGAAGAAAGAACCAGATGTGGGATACTCTAGCCTACAGTAATTCGTAGACAATCCGCCTTTACTCCAGAACCTCAAGCAAAGCTACAAGGTTTTTGTAGTGGTTCTAGCTCAATTATAGTAGTTTTTACGGAGCAGCAGGTCGTCAATCGACAATCCTTGGCGAGGATCCTTTATTTAACGACCATGATCCAGTTGCCATCATAAGTGCTTCTCGTCAAAATACGCAGGGCCACACTAAGTCCTCTACTCATCTGCAAAAGTCTTTAACAACTGCCTCTATTCGTATCGATTCCGCTCCCCAGTAAAGTCTAGCTGCGGAGGTTGGCGGAATCCCCTTTGTCAAGCGTCTCACATCGCCCTCATCGATCGGAGCCTTCATCGGCATTCTCATCTCCATCATCATCATGTGCTGTCCACTGGACCCAGATAACGTGTCTGTCCAGCGTTGCGCTGGCGTCCTGCTGATCATGGGTAGCGCTCTCTCCCGCCTTATCCCCAGCGACTCTGTGGATCAGCGAAGTAATCCCGCTTTCAGTGACCGCTCTTCTTCCCGTCATTTTATTCCCTCTTCTGAACATCCTCCCTGCAACCGAAGTGTCCACGCAGTACTTCAACGATGGTACGACTGCTCCCCCGCTTCTCCCTAGTCATCTTCCTCTTCTTCGCGGGCTTCCTGATGTCTCTCGCGATGGAGAAGTGGAATCTGCACATGCGAATCGCACTGGCGATCATGCGACTCTTCACGCGACCCCGATCGATGCTGCTGGGCATCATGTGCACGGGAGCGGTGCTGTCGATCTTCGTCAGCAACACCGCTGCAGCGCTGATGATGGTGGCGAACTGCAACGCACTGGTGGAGTCGCTGAACAGTCGCTTCGGAGTGAAAAAAGTGAAAGGATTCGCGAAGTCGATCTTCCTCGGAATCGCGTTTTCCACCTCGATTGGAGGAATTCCGACACTCATCTCATCGCCGCCGAATATGATTTTTGCTCAGATGTTTAACGATCGATATGGAAATAAGGAAGGTGTGCCTGTGTTGTCGTTCTCAAATTGGCTGATTTCCACATTGCCGAGTTTGGCTGATTGTCCCAGATCACTTGTAGTGAGTATTATTTTACTGCTGATTGCTTGGGGAATTCTTTGCTTCTATTGCCCTTCTTCAAGGCAGTTCACTATCGATAAGTCCTTCTGCACTGAGGAGTAAAATAGCCCCGATTTTGGTCATTGATAGGTACAAGAAACTGGGGAAAATGAAGTACGAAGAATATGTTGTAATGGTTGGATTCATCTTGCTTTCGCTTTTGTGGCTCTTTCGAGTTGATCTTGTCTTTGGAGACAATTTCAGAATCCCAGGTATTTTTGGAATTCCACAAGTCAGCAATAGGTTGGAGTAATCTGTTCCCTGAAACCTGTGGTATTTCTGATGGCACGGTGGGAATGTTGATTGCTTTGCTGATGTTTTTCATCCCTTCGAAGAAGACAATCAAAGGAGAGAAGATGGAGGTGAGTGACGAAGGTAGAGATCACGTGTTGCACTCATCGCTAGAGTTCATCATGACATGGGGTACAGCAAAGAAGCTCCCTTGGGATCTGGTGCTCCTTTTTGGAGGTGGTTTTGCATTGGCTGCAGGTGCTGAGCAGAGTGGTCTCGCCTCTTGGATTGGTTCAAAAATGAGCTTGCTGAACGGCATGAATATTGTAATGGCTGGAGGAGGTTGACATCTAGTTCCTGACCGTCTTCCTGATCGAGGTGATCATGGTGGTGATCGGAATTTTCACGTCCAATACGGCGTGCGCATCTATCATGATTCCCGTGGTTATTGGAGTGGCGACATCAAGCAGAATCAATCCTCTTGTTCTTCTCTTCCCTGTGACTTGCTGCTGTAGCTGTGCATTCCTGTTGCCCTCGTCGACTCCCCCGAACTTGATCGCATACACAAGCAATACATTCACAATTGCTGATTTGTTCAAAACTGGACTAGTTTTGTCGGTTATTTGCATTATTATATTCGAGCTTAATGATTTTACGATATTCCCCGCTGTAATTGGTTTTGATTGGAATGAGTTCCCGTCTTGGGCAGAATAAAGGGTATGTGAATATTGTAAAGCTGTTTGTTGAATATAAAACTTGGATTGGAGGTTGTTTTTCAAACCACTAAACTATTTGTGTTGCCTCTAAATTCTTCACAATGTTCTGTGCCAGTAAGTAGTTTCCCTTTCGGACCTTCATTCCGGTGGAGGAGCAAGTATGACTCATTTCTCGTAGTTTCTGGAGAAGTACCAAGGGAGCCCGTAATCTCGAAAAAGACTGGATATATCTATGAAAAGAGCCTGATTACGAAGTAGGAATAGGAAGAATCGCTGGTGATGCGTTAGGTACATTGAAACCGAGGGAAAGTGCCCGATTACAGGAGAGGAACTCGACCTCAGTGATCTGGTTGAGGTCAAAAGTGAGTACTTTGGAAAACTGACTCATTTGCGTAGCACAGCCTCTCGTGAAGCCCAAACCTGTTTCCGCTACGAGCATTCCTGGTCTGCTTGTTTCGCTGCAGAACGAGTGGGATAGCATGATGTTAGAGACATTCACCCTTAAAAAGCACCTTCAAGCTGTCCGCCAGGAGTTGAGTCAAGCGCTGTACCAGCATGAAGCTGCTTGCCGTGTCATAGCTCGTTTAATCAAGGAGCGTGACCAGGCCCGTGAGGCGCTGGCTAGGTATTTCTCTCGTTTGTCTCTCACCTCCAGCGTGCAATCCGCTCCTGTCTCAGTGCCTGCTGGTAGCAAGATGGAGGTGGAGGTAGGAGTGTTCGCTGGGTTCTAGCGTAGGAGACGAAGATCTCGGAGGAGATGGTATCAAAGATGACCCGTCGTGCCAAGGAGAACTTCAAGACCCGTCCCAAGCGCCAGATCCCCGAAGACCTGGCCTCGACGGAGGACCTGGCTCGCTGGTCTCTCCAGTCGACCTACTCGGCCCACAAGACCAGCCGTCCTCGCGTGAACGCCCTGCGCATCTCCGCCGTCAGCGACGATCTCATCCTGAGCGGCGGCGAGGACCATCAGGTGCTCCTGTACAACGTGGCGGCGCAGAAGATCGAGCAGAACTTCACCGGACACAGCAAACCGATCAGCGGACTGCTGCTCCTGGAGAACGCCTCCTCGCGAGTGGTTGTGTCGTCGTCCCTCGATCGAACGGTGAGGGTCTGGCAAGGAGGTAGGCGTGGCGAGGTCGGCTGAACGCAGAGGAACGTCCCACCATCTTCAAGAACCATTCTGCGGAGGTCACCGGGCTCTCGCTGCAGGCAACTGGAGACTTCTTTGTCAGCTGTGCGCGAGATGGCACGTGGTGCTTCTACGATCTAACGACTGCTCGGCTTGTGCAGACGGTGAATGCAGGACTGAAGGGTGAGTGCTGGAGCGGGGAGTGAGAGGTAGATGCGACGCTGGAGACAATAGAATTCCACCCAGATGGACTGATCATGGCCACTGGAACGAGCGAGGGAGTGATCCAAGTATGGGACATGAAGACACAGACGAATGTGACGAACTTTGCAGAGCACTCCCAAGCAGTCCGGTCGATCGCGTTTAGTGAGAATGGGTACTACATGGCAAGTGGAGCAAATGATGGAGTGGTCAAGGTCTGGGATCTACGAAACGGTATGTGTTTGAAGTCATTGGAAATGGGATCGGAAGTGAACGCCGTTCAGTTCGACTATTCGGGCATGTATCTGGGTGTGGGTTCGAATCAGCTTAATGTGTTCGACAGCAAATCGTGGGAGAAGCGATTTGAATGCACGGAAGATGTGGGTGGATATCACTGTCTAGCTTTTGGAGACAAAGCGAAGTATTTGTTAGCAGGATGTGGCAACCGTTCTATTTCTCGATTCTCTCTATGATGTGTTTGTTACAAAGAATAGCAATCGATTGAGGAAGGCCGCATAGGCAAATGATATACTATTTCAACTAGATAATTCCGCCGCTTTCTTGCTACAACTTTGAGTTTTTCATAGACACTAGACTGGACTGGTTCGTTGGTTGTTTCGCTCGACGTATTGGATACATCAGACACACTGGATGTATTGGGTGCAGTAGACATTGTAGCCTTGACGGGAACCATCGTGTTCTCGAGGTTGTAGTAGTGACTTTCATGAGAATTGATCCTTCCATCAGGAGCATCATAGAATGCATGGCACTCCTCGTCTACTCCGTCCACTACCTCGCTATCCTTACTGGAGATGGCCACGTGATGAATCTTCGAATCATCGTCACTCCAGACGTCACCCAATTGTTGACAGAGCTGATGGAGTACGAGTGATGCGACCACATAATTCAGACCCATATCAGAGGAAAATGAAAACCCGTGTCGGCAGCGAGGACAACGGAAAAGCCAGCGCTGAATGCTGTGATGAGCAACAAACCGTGACCGATGATGCCAGTAATTATAGCTCGAAAATAGTGCAGGGTAATGCGACTCTTTAATTTCCTGCGTGGAAAATGGAATTTGAACATACGGCAGCTCAGGAAAAGACCGATCAGCTAGCAGAAAGAACCCACCTGCACTTAACCAAGGGAAAGAGACATACGATTCAGTACTGAACGCTTGTGGTAACGAAGGGTAGACCCCAACAGCGACTTGTTAAACAACTTACAATTACTCTGGTTACAATCTCTGGTACAATAAAGATGAAGGAATGTTCCATTGCTATCAACAACAAGAAGCAATTTTATTCCTTGTGGGACATTCGCGCAGGGACCTCGAATCGAAAAATCTGGAATAAAAACTGTATCTATGATTCAGCTCACACAGCCTCAATTACCGAGAACTCCAACAGAACCGGGAAAAAAGTTATTTCTGTTTGGACTCACGAGTTTCTGGTTATCTAGAGATGGAAAATAGATAACATGCTCTTTGATCTGATCCAGAACGGTATTAAACTGCAAAATATTCGATTGGACGACACGTTTCGGTTGTCCACAAAACATTGATAAAAAATTGATAGAAAACTGGGAGTTTAAAAAGAGTACAGAAATTGCCACACCTTCAAGTGTTTCTTCTTCATCACATCCTTTATAAGAGCAAAAGTGAAGATTGGTCATACTCCTGATTTCTGTAACCAACACTTGAATGGTCGACTTGTTAATGTGAAACAGTTTACGAAACTGAACATTCGGAACGGAGTCCAAATAATAGCGAAGCAAAGAGTCACTTCTTTTATCACCAAACGATGCGGTTTCTGATTGATTGAGATATCGCTCTAGAACTCTCTCACAACACTTGCAATCCTCTCTACTACTCGCCAACACGAACGCAACCTCTTTAATACTTATCATAGGCGACATAATAAAATACATGCAGACTATCTATGGGCTAATTTTGGAACCAAGTGGAGTAGCCGGTATTGATTTCGGAGCATCGTCGGTGAAGGTATCTGTTCGCACTGGAGGCGGAATCGAAAACATGGGCCCTAATGGAATCAATAATATTGCATCAGATATCAGTATCAATTCGTCTGGAGTGATTCCAGGCTCTTCAAAAGGAAAATGTGTACTATCTCAGGTAAAGGAGCGGCTGTCGAAAATTACATCTTCCAGTATAAATTGCGATGGCGATGACATGTAGCCGACAGGAGTATGGATTATTGCATAACTGTGGGAACTGAGCAGTATAGAATTTATCCGTTAGATGTGATTGCAGAGATACTGAAGGCTGAGTACAAAGTCGTAAAGAACGCTTGTCTAAGAGACAAGATCCAAGCTGTGATCACTGTGCCTGCGACTTTTAACCAATACAGTGTGCAAGAACTCTTATATGCTGCAGAAATTGCAGGCTTTGAAGTCACAGGAGTCTATCCCGAGCCCATAGCTGCTGCTTATTCGATTCTTGACAATATAATCTGTCTCCATTTCTTAGACTATCTGGAGTTTGGAAAGGAATACAATTTGATAGTCTATGATTTTGGCGGGTTTACCTTTGATTGCGTCTTTCTGCACGTGAACAACGGCACGTACAAGGTGCTGAGTTACGCGAGTAGAGAGTCGGTGGGAGGGTTCTACATCGCCAAGGAGTTGGTGGAGTCGATAGCTCCCGACACGCCTGAGAGAGCGAAATACACGTACATAAGACAGTGCATGAGTCAGTTCGGAGACAACGTGCAGGACATCTATCTGCCCTGCGGAGTGATCCCTCGACGCGAGATGAATAGCTGCATCGAGAAGTACGTTCATATAACCGAGGAGATCGTCGACGCGATGATGCATCACCTGGAGCCGGGTCTGGACACGTACCTCTTCATGGTGGGGGGGATGTGCACCTGCAATCTGGTGCAGAAGGAGGTCACGTCGCACTTCAGCTCGGCCAAGTCCGTGGTGAACAACACCTTCCTCTACGACGTGGCCAGAGGCGCGATGCTTCTGGGCGAGTCGCTGTTCTACGCCCACAACTGTGCTCTGCAGATAGAGAGTCTGGACCAGGAGGAGCTGCTGCTCCCCTACGACGTGGTGATCACCGTGGGGGTCCAGGAGACTCGCTTCTACAGGAACCAAAACGTGCTGGGAGTGACCCAAATAGTGGAGGTCCTCGGAGAACAGCTGAGCGCCGTGCTCAACAAAGGCGGTGGGAGACAAAACCGACTGAGAATCCGGTGCTACTACGACTACCCCAATCGACCCGCCGATAAGTACATCATTAATGAGGTGCTCTACGTGGACGAGTGCAGGGATATCACCTATAAATGCACCATCGACTCTATGAAGTGTTTGAAGGTCGTGTCGACCAGCGAGTCGATGGCCTACAGGAAGTCTTACTTCGGGTTTATCCTGGTTCACTCCACGCCGAGCATGAAGGAGGAGCACGAACGCCGTATTAGTGATGTGGTTAATGCTTTCAGAAGACAAATGAGGAATGGCCAAGATCCCCAGCAGCATAATTAAGAGTTGCAGTTGCCCATACGGTAAACCAGTTTTGTGAGTCTGTGTAGAAAGAATAGAGTACCAATTTGAATCATTTGTTTGTTGTCCACAAATATTGCATGTGCAAAAATTTTAGGAGTACTTTTAATCGTCAGGTTTATTTCCAGTTTCGATATTAAGTGTGTGTATTTGTTTGGATTTGTCTTAATTCATGTTTGTATGCTAATTGTTGTGCGTAGATCGTTCTTTATTGAATGCCTCTTCTTTGTGGAACAGTAGCGCCATTACGACGTATCCGAAGCATAGACTTCGGTGTTCTATCTCCGGACGAGGTCGTAAAGAATTCTGTGACGACTGGAAACGCAACAGAAGAAAATGGAGTCTACCGCGTCGAGATTTTTGAAAATGGTAGGCCAGTAAAGGGAGGACTCAATGACCCGCGAATGGGAACCATAAGTCGTGATGGTTTGTGCGAAACCTGCAGGCGCAAGTGGGAGGACTGTCCTGGGCATTTTGGACATATCCATCTAAATGCAGAAATATTTCATATAGGTTTTCTCGATATTATGTGAGTTTTTCTCGAAAGTGATAATCTCTAGATACCGTGTCCTCTCGTGCATTTGTTATAACTGTGGACACTGCCTCGTTGCCAGAGGAGAAATTCCAGAGAACGAGAACGAAGTGGACAATTGCGAGAAACTAAAACGTGTGTTCAACCGTGCAAAGACGGTAAAGGAGTGCAGTCGTAGCACTGGTGGCTGTGGTTGTTTAAAAGCTAAATATAAAAAAGAGAGGTAGAGGGCGCTTTCGAAATCCTATCTAGTCTTAAGATCTTGATTACCTACAAGAGTGAGAACCAGGAGGTGTCGGAATACATCACCCCTTCTCGTGTGAAGGATCTTTTCCGTAAGATTAGTCCAGAGGACTGTCGTTTCATGGGCTTTGACTACCCTGAGATCAAGCCAGAGTACTTCATTCTCAGCGAGATCCCTGTAGAGTAGCTCTCTCGCTCTGATGTAGGTTCCTCCCATCGCTGTGCGTCCTTCTGTGATGCTTCCCGGACGAACGACGAAGAGCGAAGATGATATCACACATGCGCTGGCGAACATCCTGAAGGCCAACAAGGCAATCAGCGGAGATGTAGCGGCTCTTCTCCTCTCTCACGTAGAAATACCGAGGCAAGGGAACGCGCGAGATGGACAAAGATCTGGAGCTGCTGCAGATCTATTACAGCAACTACTGCGACAACGAGCGAAAGAGCGTCCCCCAAGCCACGCAGAAGGACAAGCGTCCTCTCAAGACCTTCCGACAACGAGTGAAGGGCAAGACGGGTCGTGTGCGAGGCAATCTCATGGGAAAGCGAGTGAACTTCAGCGGTCGATCAGTGATTACCGCAGATCCGACGATCGATATCGATGAGGTGGGTGTCCCCAAGTCCCTCGCTGCGATCTTGACATTTCCTGAGCGAGTGAACCAGTTTAATATCAAGAAGCTGACAAATCTGGTGAAGCGAGGCGATAAGTGGCCTGGAGCAAAGTATTACACAGAGTTGGATGGCACGCGACATGACCTACGATATACACATGGCGTAGGAGTGGGGTGCATGAGTGAGGGATAGGTGCCAAGACTGAAGGAGGGAATGATCGTGGAGCGACACATCAACGATGGTGATATCGTGCTGTTCAATCGTCAGCCATCGCTGCATAAGATGTCAATCATGGGGCATCGTGTGCGAGTGCTGAACTACTCGACCTTCCGATTGAACTTGTCGTGTACCACACCGTACAACGCTGATTTCGATGGTGATGAAATGAACATCCATGTGCCACAGGTGGGGGAGAGAGAGAGACGTAAAGTGTAGACGATCCAGGCGCGAGCAGAAGTCACCGAGTTGATGATGGTGCATAAGAATATTATTTCGCCTAAGAGTAATTGTCCTGTCATGGGCATCGTGCAAGACACACTCCTGGGGTCCCAGAAGCTAACGCAGCGTGACACGTTCATTCAGAAGGACATGATGATGAACATGATTATGTGGGTGGATGATTTCGATGGGAACATTCCTGTACCTGCTGTGATTGCTCGCAAGGATGGTAAGATCCTACCTTTGTGGACAGGGAAACAAATGTACTCGTTGATTCTTCCTGTACATGAAATCATCCATTGTCATGCATAGAGGGATTTGAACATCCAGCGCTACTCCACTCCTTACGATAAGAACAAGAAATCAAATTTGAATAACATGGATTGTGAGGTATACATTGTGGAGGGTGAGTTGCTTATGGGAATCATCGATAAAAACTCGATTGGCAACACAAAGAGTGGAGGCATCACTCACGTGCTGATGAATGATCGAGGTCCAGACGCTGCAAAAGCCTTCCTTGGGCTGAATCAGCGAATGGTAAATTACTGGCTGATGAACCGAGGATTCTCAGTGGGTCTGGGAGACATGGTACCAACTCCTGAGACCATGAACGAGGTGATGGACCTCATTGCAAACGCGAAACGAAAGGTGACCAGTCTGATCCAGCAGGGCCAGCACAAGCAGCTGGAGAAGCAGCCGGGTAAGACGATCGAGCAGTATTTTGAATGGGCTGTAAACAGCGAGCTGAACACCATGGCCAACCAAACCCAAAAGACAATTATGAAGCATCTGAAGAGCGATAATTCGTTGCAGGCTATGGCAGTTGCCGGTTCCAAGGGTGCTCCGCTGAATCTGCAGCAGATCAGTGGTTGTGTGGGCCAGCAGAACGTGGATGGAAAGCGAATTGCTTACGGATTCACCTATCGAACACTGCCCCACTTCTGCAAAGATGATCTTGGAGCGGATGCTCATGGGTTCGTTGTTAACTCGTACTTGAAGGGATTGACTCCCCAGGAGTTCTACTTCCACGCCATGGGTGGTCGTGAAGGTATCGTGGATACGGCTGTGAAGACTTCCAAGACAGGATATGTCCAGCGACGTCTGATCAAGTCCATGGAAGATCTGATGGTGTACTATGATGGTACAGTACGAAACAGTCGTGGGCAAATTGTCCAGTTCCTGTACGGAGAGGATGGAATGGATTCACGATGGATTGAAGACCAAAGCATTCCGACTCTACACATGAAGCTGCGCGATATCATCCGCAACTATCGCTGGGACTTGGCAGACTACCGATTGGAGTACTGTGATGCCACTTCTGATCGCACTTGGGTAAGTCATGGTAAGCGAGTGGAAGAGGTATGACTCCTAGATGCAATTGAGGCGATTCGTAAGGATCTGGAAAGTCAGCATGATCTCGACGCAGAGTTCAATCAATTGCTGGAGGATCGTAAGATGCTCCGCAGCATCGTTACCGTGACTGACCAGAAGTTCCAGGATGTCCGTGTATTCCACCTGCCTGTGAATATCCCTCGATTGATCTGGACTGCGAAAACGCGTTTCCGTGTGGATCCTAACGGTATGTCGGATCTATCTCCTTCCTATGTGATTTCGCAAGTGCAGTCCCTTCTTCACCATATCTGCGTCATCAACGAGAGTGTGGGAATGCCCGAGTCTCAGGATAATGCTAAACTGCTCTTCTCGATCTTTGCTCGAAGTATCCTAGCGAGTAAGCCGATCATGAAGGAACATCGCCTGACAGTCAAGGCATTCGACTGGCTGCTGGCCGAAGTCGCAAATCGATTCATGAAGTCGCAGATATCTCCTGGTGAAACATGTGGTATTGTTGCAGCTCAGTCCATTGGTGAGCCTGCTACGCAGATGACACTGAACACTTTCCATTTTGCTGGAGTTTCCGCGAAGAATGTGACTCTCGGTGTGCCACGTCTTGAGGAAATCATCAACTGTGTGAAGGAGATCTCTACTCCCACAATGACACTGAAACTGCGTAAGGAGTTCCGAGAAAGCAAGGAAGAAGCGCAGCGTATTCAAAACACCCTGGGTCTTGCGACTTTGGATAAGTTGTTGGTGTCTGCCGAGATCTACTACGACCCTGATCCGATGAATACAGTTGTGACACAGGATGCGGTGCTTGTAAAGAACTTCTTCGATACCGAAGATCTGGACCCGTCCATCTTGTCTCCTTGGATGCTGCGATTAGTACTCAACCAACAGATGATCGTAGCGAAGAAGATTTCGCCTCAGGTGATCGCAGAACGGATCAGAGAGAAGATTGAGTTGAAGATGTCAACGATTGCGTCGAACGATAACGACTCTAACCCCGTTGTTCAGATTCGCATGTTTGCAGAGGAGGAAAACAGTAATGAGGGAAAGATCAGCGGCGATGAGTTGCTCAAATCGGTACTGAATATCTTGCAGTCGCAGTTGGTGTTGTTCGGAACTCCGGGCATCGATACAGTGTACATTAGTGAGGAAACAATTAGTGAGGAGGGAGATGACGACTTGGAGGAACGCACTCAGACACCTGGTGTGCATAAGTAAAGATATGAAGAGGGATGACATGTAGGGAGTATGTGCTACAGACAGACGGATCAAATCTTCGTGGTGCAATGGCAGAGGAATCGCTGGACTTCACAAAGACCTACACAAATGATATTAATGAGATTTTCGAAGTCCTGGGAATTGAGGCAGCGCGTCGAGCGTTGATGAAGGAAATTCGAATGGTCATCAGCTTCGATGGGTCCTATGTGAACCACCGTCACCTCTCCATTCTCTGCGATGTCATGACCTACAAGGGATTCCTGATGCCCATCACCCGAAATGGTATTAATCGTATCGATACATCTCCACTTCAAAAGGCGTCGTACGAAGAGACGCAGGAAGTCTTCTTCGAAGCTGCTGCCTTTGGAGAGAAGGATAAGTTGCTCGGCGTGTCAGAAAACATCATGACTGGTCAGCTGCTTCCCACCGGCACGGGTGTGTTCGATGTGTATCTGGATACGAAGAAGCTGAGTGAGGCTATCGATGTGGCACCGGAAGGAGAAGGGTTATTGAGACGGTTTGAGGTAGGGTCAAGAAGAGTGTGTGATTCGTAGCCTGAGGAAGAAAACACCGTGGGTAGCTACAGTTCTCCTGCGCTATCAAATATGTTTGACGGGGATGGAGAGTCGCCTCAATTCTCGCCTGATCTGGGAATCACTTCTCCAGGTACAGAGTACTCGGCACTAGCTGCTTCTCCCTCATATTCTATGGGTACTGCAGGAGTGAATATGGGATATGGACAGGGTGCGGATGGGTATGATGTAAAATCACCCTCATACTCTATGAATGGGTCTGGTTACTTCAATTCACCATCTTACTCACCGGTTTCTCCTGCCTATTCGCCTGTGTCACCAGCCTATTCTCCTACCTCACCTGCCTATTCACCTACCTCTCCTGCTTATTCTCCTGCATCACCAGCTTATTCTCCTACTTCCCCTGCTTACTCACCTACGTCTCCATCTTACTCACCTACTTCTCCTGCCTATTCACCTACTTCTCCTGCTTACTCACCTACCTCTCCTGCTTACTCACCTACCTCTCCTGCCTATTCTCCTACTTCACCTGCTTATTCACCTACATCACCAGCTTATTCGCCTACATCACCTGCCTATTCACCTACTTCTCCCGCATATTCTCCCACCTCTCCTGCCTACTCACCTACCTCTCCTGCTTACTCACCTACCTCACCAGCCTACTCACCCACTTCACCAGCCTATTCTCCTACCTCACCAGCCTACTCCCCCACCTCTCCTGCTTATTCTCCTACCTCACCAGCCTATTCACCTACCTCTCCTGCCTACTCACCTACCTCTCCTGTTTATTCTCCTACTTCCCCTGCTTATTCTCCCACCTCACCTTCAGCGCCCTCTCATCCGGAGGCAGATGTAAAAGAGGACAAATATGTAAGAGAGGACCAGGGATCTCCTGAAAAGAGTAATGAATGATAGTAACAATTGTTTGTTCGAAAAATGAGAATCCCGCGATTTTCGGAAAATGAAGATTACTTTTATTCATGTTTAAAGGTATCGCTTCATTGTTTGGCAGAATCGTCGGTCGTTCCCCTCCAGATCAGTCACACTCCCAGTCATCATCTGCTGTGTCTGGTAAGATTCCTTTGTTGCGCTAAGAAAATAGAGGACATAACAGAAGGGGAAAAGAGTAGGCCTAACAAGACGTCGGAGGAGTTAAATTCGGAGCAGCCGAACAAACATAGGATGACTCTTCCTGAACTACCGGATATTGATGAACTGCTGGACTTTGTGAGCTGCCATACGTTAACGTAGAAGTGTGTTTCCATTTCAATGCTAGTTTTACGGTTCCAAAGAATACGAACGACTCGTTTATCATGAGGCCAATTATTCCTTCTGATCGGACAAAAATGCATTCTAGTAGCAAAGTCGTTCGAATGTGATGTAGTTCTGGACAAGGGTGAGATTTCCTCAAATTCGTTATTTATGCGTTTTACCACAGCCAAAAAGACATTTACCGAGAAAGAGCTGGACTACTTCACTCGCCTTGATTACAAGTGTCACCATGGATTGGGGGTGATATTGGACAAGCCGGGGTTCCTCGGCGTCGGAACAGCACGCTACATCGTGGATACGGACGATCCCACGACTGCAGAATGGGCTGTGACGGTGATCGATCAGTTCCATGGACAGGGAATCGGAGTGATTTTGTTTTATGCGATCTGCACGGTAGAACTGCGGAGTTGATGTGACGGTTAGTTAGCTGAGATCAACGGGATTAAACA
Source organism: Blastocystis sp. subtype 9 (assembly GCA_000963465.1). Taxonomy (NCBI): domain Eukaryota; class Bigyra; order Opalinata; family Blastocystidae; genus Blastocystis; species Blastocystis sp. subtype 9. The sequence continues at coordinate 25,157 of JZRO01000283.1, forward strand.
TCTGAAAGCTGTGATTAATCCGGAGAACCACCGTGTTTTCGGGTGGATAAACAAATGTAACTCATACGAAAAATATGAGGATCAATCGTGATGGCTTGATCGCCTCCTGATTTGTAGTGTGTTTTATGTAATTGACTTGCCTATTCCTTCAGATTTCTTCCGTTTTAAAGATCTGGGAGAGCGTATTCGGGACGCGTTAAGTGGAAAGGGAAGTATGGACAATACAACAACGCTGGCTACTCGGATGGAATTAAAGGGTAGTGAATGGAGTGCTGCTCGATACTAGAGTTCTACGATATTCTAGATGCGAAAGACAGTGATACAGAAGACTTTACGGTTACTTGCAGTAGTTATGATTCTGACTCACGCTCACGATTATTCACTTCTAATAATCATCGTAGTGATGACTTGCTTCCATTCACTGTAGTGTTGTGTGAGATGATGGATGAAATCTCTCTCTCTTCTCGATCAAATTCAATTGATGACTTTGACTTCGACTTGTAACTTGGATAGAATGTCCTGGTTTGTTGCTCAAACACTAAAAATTTACAATCCCCTAGAAAATATTAGCAATTGCGGTCCTCTGTTCTTCACTGAGCGACTTGGGCATCTCCACAGTGACCGTAATGTACAGATCTCCCTTCTGTGAAGGGAAATTGTGAACTGGCATGCCCTCGCCTTCGATCTTCAGCACCTCTCCAGGCTTCGTGATTCCCTCCTTTCCGAACTTCACCGAATGGCCATCAAGGTGTCGAATGCTATTCGTCCAGCCGAGCAAAGCGTCCTTCAGCGAGATCTTGAAGTTCATCTTCAAGTCGTTTCCGTCGCGTGTAAAGAGACGATGCTTCTTCTGCTGGAGAACGATGACGACATGGCCTGGGTCGAGATCGGGGTGCTGATTTCCCTCGTACTCGAAGACTATCTGCTCGCCGTCCTTCATTCCGCGTTCGATGTCGAGAGCGATCTTGTGAGGCTTCGTCACCAGCTTCTTTCCGTGGCAGACATGGCAGGCCTTGTCAAAGATCTTTCCCTTGCCTCCGCACTTCGAACAGGGCTGCTGCACCTGCTGGACGAATCCGGGGGCAAGCTGAATGCGCTGGAGAACAACTCCAGAACCCTTACAAACGGGACATTGCCGAACATGATCTGGGTCGTCCGCTCCTGTTCCGTGGCAGTGCTCGCACAACTCTTCACGGTTGATGTTGAAAGACTTCTCAGCTCCATTGTACAACTCTTCCAGAGTGACGGGAACCGTAGCCTGCATGTCTTGGTTCCTCTTCTTCCCTCCGAAGCCTCCGAAGCCAAAAATGTCGAAAGGATTGAAACCTTGCTGACTTCCCTGTTTCTCTCGTTCTGCTACTCCTTCCTCTCCGTTCGCATCATACACTCTCCTTTTGTTGTCATCCGAAAGGCAGTCATAAGCATCTTGAATATCAATGTAAGCTTTCTTGCATTCCTCGGTCTTACACTTATCAGGATGATTCTTAAGACTTAATTTCCTATATGCTTTCTTAATCTGGGAGCTGGATGCATTTCTAGATAGATTACAATAGCAGTAAGGTAATACTTATCAACCCCCAAAATTTTGTAAAAATCTCTTCCTGCATAGCACACGCTCAAAAGCAAGATCGCAATGAGGACCACTCGCTTATTCATTCTATAAAAAGAAAAATGGACTTTTGAGGTGAAACTCCATTTTCTGGAATACTGCATTTTCCAATGTTAATTAGCTTAGAGTTACTCTCCAAACCCAGAGCGACATGTTCATCAATATTATCGGCAACAAACACCATTGTTACAATGATCAATAAGTTGTTTTATCATACTCATTTATCGACTCGACAGTTGATTTAGACTTGAAGTAGCGTGACTGAAACCCGGAGTTGTTCTCGTCGAGTTCGCTCCAACAAACTATTTCGTATTAAACAGGATGGAATACGTTTCGTTTGTCCTTCAACAGCATGTTCGCGATCGATGCTCAGTTTTACCCGTTTGGGTTTTCTGTTCACCTGGATGAGCGACTCTCTTTTTTCCGCGTTGTTGTCCGGTTCGCTGAGAACTGCTGAGTTTGCCACTTGCAGGAGTCTAGATCGTTCATTGCCGAGCATCTCTACCTTTGGATGTTATTAACAATCTCGTCGGGAAGCCACGGATTGGGGAGCTGGAGATCGCAGAGATCGATGGGCGCTATCTACATCATATCCCCTTTGCTCCATCACCATCGAGTCAAAGAAGCAGGCAGTGAATGGGTTGATGAACGGGAACGTCGCGTACCATCTCTGCCTGTCCGTTTCCTCGTCAGTCAAGTAGTCGCGCTTGTAGAACACGTTCTACGGAGCATCGATGACCCGCTCCGTACCTTCCACGATGTTTCTCGCAGAGGAGAGCGATCGATGAAGTCTCGGATGATCTGCGGGATCTTCGAGGAGTGGTAGCTGTGGGTGAGAATGGATGCACTTCCAAACCAGAAGTGAAGCGAGATTCTTGCAGGGAAGAAGAGGATGCCTGCTAACAAATACTGAAAGTTTGAAGCGAACGATTCGATCTCTGTTTGTTCCACACGAACAAGAATCAGGATCCTGGAATACTTCTGAATAGCGCTCGTGAGAGTGTCGATGACTGATTTCAACTGGTTCTGCGAGATGACTTTCTCTTCCATCAGGAGGATGGCCGATGTAATATCGGTGACGATAGACAGTCCTTCAAGATCTCTACAAATAAACGAAACATGCTGCTGCAGATCGAGTGATCTATATTGTAATTGAGTGCCGAAAGTACTGTAGGAGATGGTGTTGCTGAACGAGAGAGTCGTCAATGATGATTACAGTGCGAGGAGGATCTTCTTGATTCTCCTCTTGCTCTGGTGAGACTTCTTTTTCACTCTCTGAGAGTGGATTTTCTTCTATGAGAAGAGGAGACTCGTTTCCTGAGGACTTGTTTGATGACACTGAGTCATGACACATACGAAGAAGTGTGGGTTCCAGTGATTCAAAATAGGATATAATAGGATTAGGGAGGATTTGCATATATGAATCATTATGAATCATCTCATTGATATAGTCATGCATGCATTGAATCGACTCCACATCTGCTTGAAGTCCTTGGTGAAGTGTGCAGAGAGCATGGAGAGTAACTGCAGCTTGTAGAGAGTTCTGTAGTGGAGTTAAGAGAGAAGAGGTCTGTGTGATGGAGATGGTGGTAGCCACGTTGCTTATCTGCTCTTGAAGGAACTCCACGAGTTGTCTATAGGGTAAAGGACTAAAGCAGACATACGCAATACGTTCAGGTAGCAAGGAAGAGGGAGTAAATGAATGAGGAAGAAGTGCCTCATGTTGCAGGCGAGTAAGATACTCATTTGCATAAGTCATCAATTGAGTGTGAATCACATCAAGAGGAGAAGTACTTTCATTACGAGGTCCTTCGTTATGACAGTCAATCGATTCATCGGGAATGACTCGCTGCTCCGTGTTGACAGGCGAGAAGAGGAGAGGCCGGGGATAATAGTCGTCTGGGAGGATCTGAAAGTTGTAGATGTCATCATTCGCCTTTCGAATCTCCTGGAGCATTTGACCCCCAAAGAAGAGAGATAAGTGGATCTAATCGAGAGGGATCGAAAAGAATTACAGTCAGTGACAATAGGGACTGATGAGCAAGGTTTTGAACGCATAGATCATATAGTTGTTGTAAGGAGTGAGTTGCGCAACGCATTCGATGACGATCCTGCGGTCGCTAGAGTGGAAAATAGACAGTTTTCCTACCACTGGAATGGGCAGAAGTGTGTGGGTGTTCAGCTGATCAGTGTACTGGGATATCTCTTGCCTCAGCTGGTGCAGTTTGGGCGAGTGGAAAGTGGAGTCGAGTGAGGGGAGCGGTTGTGGAGAGAGAGCAGGGATCTGTTGGATATACTGGCGTTTGTGCGTAGCAAACAGCAGTATTTCTGCAGAGAGTACAAGCGGGGGTTGTTGAGGAACAGTCTTTCTTGGCGGAGGTGCGACGGTGTATGAGATGTGCTGAGTTGCTGACAATGACGGCACAAATGGAAGAACCAGATAGTCCACTCGAAAAGAAGGAGTGAGGTGTACACACTCCGTTTTCTTTTGTGAAAAGAACGCAATGCAGTCATCCGCTCTATGCAACTCTTCAGGAAGAAACAATGAGGGAGTCGTTTTCTCCCAGACTGAGGCGATAAGGTCATAAGATGTTAAGCCCGGATCTGATATTGACAGCGGAGATACAGGAGGAATAGAGAGATACCTGGGTAACTCTACAAGAGCTCCATGTTTTCTTTGGAGATGATACAGATAATCAAGACTGATCACTCTTGCATTTTGTATCGGCTGAAATAGAGAATCTTTAGTATCTTTTGTTAACACTCGCTCGACTGTTACATTGAAGTCTAATTCTTGATCACTTGCAAATGCTACATATGAATGGAATCATAACCATATTACATTTTTCTAAAATCGAAAGTGGTTGTGTAGTTCCTCCAGAAATGAGTAAACGCTTGTGAATCTTTTCTTTTTCATTACAGGAAAGTCCAAATAACGAAGAATTTGTCGGAACTGGGAGGATTCGATTACATAGTTCCAAATCTTCGTCTCTCTCCTGCCTGCACGCGATTTCGAAATAGTCAATCAACCGAAACCGTATCTGCATAATAATAGTGAGAATAGCAGTAAACACATTTCCCTCCAAACAAACAATACCCAAAAATGCAAAATTAGTAGTCTAATAGACTATCTGATGAAAGTACTTCTTGTGCTTCATCCAAAAGATCCTGTTCCTTTTTTCGGACTTCTATGACTGGTTGACCTTCTAATTGTGATCTCGATAACTACATGAGTACGGGAAGAAATATAGCCAAAAACAATACCCTTTGAAGTTTCATCAACACTATTGATTGTCTTCCGAGCTTGTGGCAGTCCCTGGTGTGGTACGACTCTCGGTCTATTTCGAGATTTTTCTGCAGAAAGGATCACTCGATCCTTATCGACCTCATCCAACTGTTCAAAGATGTCACTCTGGTCCTACGATGAGAGCCGTACAATAGTGGATACGAGAATGGATGTGTTTTGCATGGTGCTTTGACTTCTAGAAATTGATGGTGTTTTGATATTAAAAGCAGAAGACCAATCATCGTCGATGCGCTTTCCTTCGAACCCATCGATCTCTTTCTTCTCTGAATCCTTTTCATCGATCATCTGATACACTTCTCGCATCTGCTCACGTCGCTTCAGCGAACCCTTTTTTGAAAGTTTCTACAACTTAGTAAGATGTTCTTTGGCTACGATCGATAGCAGATCATTTATTGATGTTGTCTTTTCTACATGTTACTCGAAGTGAATTCGTACTTGGAAGTTGTACATTGTACTGCTTGCACGCTTGCTTGCATTCAGAAGGTTCATGACCTTTAAGATGCTCACACACTCTCTTCCAAAATGTCGCATTCTTGGGAGATACTGTGACAAGAGATACTGCCTTTTTCAGCTGAGAAATCTCCTCTTCAGTCCACTAGAGTTCAGATGACGGAAAGAACGAACGTGCAACTCTTTCGAGGACTGTTTTGCTCTCGCCCTCTTTGGCTCCTTTGGCATTTTTGTTGTTGACTTCTTTGCTTTGAGTGTCTTCTTCGGCTGTTCTTTGACATCTCCTCTGTTTGTCGACTTTCTCTTTCGTCTAACGGGCTTTCTCTCAGAATCATCCTCATCACTTGATGTTGAGATTTCTTTCATGACATCGCTTTCTGATTTTATCATAAACTCCTCGTCATCATCCACTTCTTTCTGAGACTCCTTCGCAATGTCCTCAGCCGTCCCATTTCTTCTCTTATCCGCCTCTCCAAGTCCTTTCACACTACTGTTAGGACCGATCACGACTTCAGATCTTCCTAGACGCTCGTTATAAATCATGTATGAGTTTTCCCAAAAGGGAAGAGGGGGCTGATGATGACGCGAAGACCGTCGTACAGGAATGTGCAACTCCTTGTCAATCTCGACCCTCTCTTCAGGTTCTTCTAAAACAATTGTGCGTGTAGGATGAGCTGATCCAGCTCTTGTCTTCTTTTTGGAAGACGCTGCTTTTCCAGAACTTGTATTTGTCACTGTCTTATTTGTTTGATCGTCCTGAATTGGGGACTCGCTTTTCTTCAACTCATTTATCATCATCGACTGCTCATTCGCAATAGACTCGAATGGCTTGCAGTACTTTTCACTAAGAATATCTCTCCAGTTTTGTGGAATCCCATCACGACAAGAGAGAACGATCTCTTGGCAAAACCCATTTTCTATTGACTTCTGCTCATTCATTTTCCCCTACAACTCAGTGGTGATATGAGTGACTACGATAAGACAATAAATTGAACCAGAAACAGTCACAAAATGAGTGCTGTCTAGAAGATGGTCCACAGAAGAGCAGTGCCATATACTGTTATCCAATGTTACAATACCTTCGATGATCAGACACATGTTCCCATTTGCATCACGACCAGCGTTTTTAAAGTACCAATCACGAAGACAGTGTTTTTTGTGATAATTTGAGGACTTTAAGTCATGTCCTCGACATAGTCTGCACTTCCATTTTTCTCTGTTCCCTAATTTCATCCCAATACATCGGAGGTGATAAGAACGACCACAGGTCCCGGTACACTTGATCAAATCATTTGTTCCATGACAAAAGTAGCAATAAGGGGAATTGTCTTCACCAGATATGGAAACTACTGTCTTCTGGATAGTATCGCTTTCAAGTGAATCATCATTCAATATCCGTCTTTTTCTAGATATTTTGATGGGGTTATCTTGCTCCGTAGAGGAAGATAACATTTTATCAGATCTACTGTGAAAGAAGGAAAACAGATTAATACAGTGTAAGATCCATTTTGCGAGGGAGCAATAAATCAGAGTCATCGTTATCCATATCTGAATACGTGTATTGCTTACTTTTCTCGACAATTGGCGAAACGAGTGATTCCAGCAACTTTTCCTTCTCGGAATCAGCGAAAGGATCGTCCATCGCAGGCAATATGCAGCAACACCCTCACTAATAAAGTAAGACTAAACTCAAATCAAAAATAAACTCTATCAAACAAACAACCCAAATGACTAGTTTAAAGCTTGTGGAATTACAGACGACATCAACCATTTGATGAACTTGATAATCGAGAAGTGGATAGCAAAAGATCCAAGCAGCAGAGGCATCCATTCAACCGAGTCTCTCAATTTCCTCACTCTGTTCCACACCTCTACTTTCTACTTCTAAGAGAAAGATCGGACACTCACCCTGTTCTTATTCCAGTCATCTGTAAACGTCTGGTGTTCAATGAAGTAGTTCATCTGCGCCTCCTTCTCAGTCCACCTCTCATCCAGCCACTTCTCCACACGTCGATTGACTTCCTCCAGCGGCGTTTCCGGGTCTACCAACTCCGAGACCGCGACAACCTGAACGTGGAGATGGCAAGTGATCTTCTTCCGCTATTGATCAGTCCTCTGCGCAATCCTCACTCCCCACAAAGTGCCCACGATCGTAGGGAAGTCCAGATCCTTCACTCGCTGGTAACTATCGCTGCAGATCTCTCCATGATAGCCATCGAACTGCATCGTCGTGTCATAAATGTAGTACTCCTCTCCGCTGTTCTTCGACTCGTCAGCAAGTCGCTTCAGCAGGTATGCGAGGCCAGTTGAGCGTGGAAGAAGCAGATGCTAGCGATCACTGCGGCGCATGAAACAAACCTCTAAACATGGGCGACCTGTCTTCTTCGCGTACTGCTGAGAACGCTCGTAGTTCTTGCGCGTGAAGGTGGTGCCTTCGGGACAGAGCAGCACAGAGATAGGATGCTCTGCAGATATGTAGTTCTCGAGGAAAGAGTCAAAGTGCTGACGGTCTGTCGTCCAGTTCCGATCCAGCAAGCACATGTGCACATCTCGCAAGGCGTAGCCAATGACAGGAATTGAACTAGATGGAACACGGCACCGAACACATACCCCAGCGAGCCCTTCATGATGGCGGAGAAACAGCCTTCCTTCCCAAAAGCCTGGTAAATGTACTGTGCATAGAGCCAATCCATTTCTGTTTGGTGGTTTTGAAGGTAAATTGACTTTCTAGATCGTAAACACAGACAAAGCACTACTTATTCCGTGTCTCCTTAATTTTATCCAAATCTCCACTCAAAATGAGTTCAAAATCACAGCAGAATGCACGAACCATTCGCAAATACACTCCCTACTGATGATCACCAGACAGAGGGACATACCACAAGATAAGATTTCCACGTACGGACACGGCTTCCTCCAATAATGGGACGCAACATACCCACAATAAACAGCCAAACGATACATATCGCAGCCAATCCAATAACGAAAATAGCGAAAATCAGAATCAAAAATAGATCGATCTACATCGAAAATGACAATATCACCCTACTCCCATTTTAGAGATCTTAATTAAAATAGAGAAAACTAAACAAAATAGATTAATAACTACGTAAGAGGGATTTTGAACTCGCTAATACATAAACATAAAAACCCGATCGCACCTATTTCTTCCTCCTTGCCATTCTCTAATGGAGGCAAACATATCCTTCCATTTCTGAGGAGAGTAAATACCTAGGTAATAAACGAGAGGGGATATGAATTAGCGAAAGAGAATAGCTTGATTCTCGAATCACCCAGGGGTTATGAATTGTCTCTCGTTTCCTTTCCCAATTCCTAAAGATTGTTATTTCAAACTACACCACTGAAATGGTAAGTTTTTTGTCTTTGGTGATACATCCTGTTCATGATAAAATTGATAATATCGAGAGTTGACAGTATTTGACATTATATAGCCCAAGCAAATTAAGGATGTTCGTGATTTCATTGCAGTTGCCAGAAGAAAGGATGCAGCTTGTATTTTTTGTGACTCTGCGCTAATCATGTAGTGATCAAGATCAAGAAGGGAGTGAATGGCGAAACCAAGTTTAAGGTGCGCTGCAGCAAGGTATGTATCGTTTTGTAGTAGTAATTGTGTAGTATCTTTACACTCTCGTTGTAAAGGAACAAGCGAAGGCCGATAAACTGAGAAAGACTCTTCCTCCAGGTATCTGTAGAGAGTGTGGGTGATGTGTAGGTATCAAGACTGTTGAGCTGAGCAATTAATGAAAGGCTGCTTCGTTTTGAAATACAATCGAATCCTCTTTTTGTTTGTTTGAATTATTCTGCTTCGAACGATATTGAAGTTCATATCAGGTATAGAGGCTATTTTGTGGACAGCGATTGGAATGAATGAAGGAGAGAGTCTCAGAAAACGAGTATATAATGAATTAGGGGATAAAAGTGAAAAGCAGTGTTTTTCCATACTTGGATTGTACCCCCTAGGACTTTTCACTTTTGGTGAACATCAGATTCTTGATCATCGCAGAGAATTAGCGTATGTAGATGAAGTGTTTCGAATATGAGCAGATTTGGAGGAGCGAGTTTTCTATTTGGAACTAGCTTTGTGATCTTTTGGAGTGGTGATAGTAACCGTTGTTTAGATCGTAATGTCCGTCATTCCTTCTAAATTGTATGTCAAGGGAGCTTTCCTGGGCTACAGAAGGTAGGAGATATGTATTTGCTTTCATGCAGATCGAAAGTTCTTCAGAACA
>JZRO01000284.1:0-21029 GCA_000963465.1 Blastocystis sp. subtype 9
GAACAAGGAGAAGGAGAACAAGGAGGAAAACAAGGAGGAGAACAAGGAGGAGAACAAGCAATAAACGAATCTTGTCTTGGGTGAGTAGCTATACTTTGGTAGAAGTATGGATTTTAGTTCTCTGTTTGTTAAAACAATTCTGATGGAATTTGTTGGTCCATATGTTTCCTGGAAAGAGTCTAGTCGAAAGTCTTATTGAAGGGAAATACAAACAAGGACCTATACGGTGGAGAGTGAGTGTTCGTTGTGAGAATACCCATAGAGGAAGGCATTTCTCCTGGAGAGCGTTGTTTTTTCTTACACCTTTATCGACCACTGCACTTATTTCTCTTTTACTGAAGATGGCCAATCGCTTTGTATATGTTTTGTTGCTACTGTTATTATAGTAAGCTGCTGCATTATCGATTCGACAGTTGCCTATCTAGTTCAATGGAAGTATTTGACTCGACAGGTACCATTCTATGTCTTTTTTGAATTCAGAGACTCGTACCGTTGCGCTGTCTCCACCAAGTAGAGTTAAAGTCTGACAACTCGCTCCTGACTGATTTTCTTCTTGCAGAGTATCAAAACCGATTTTGGAGTGTGTTGTACTATTTCAACTGCATTCTAGTTTCCTACTTTGTGGACCCAGCATTTCCTACGTACCATCTGTCCGTGACTCTTGTTCGTCAGAACAAATCAATTCTCTACCATAGTCAGCGACTCTGCAACAACCTATCCTCTCCCCAACTGAGTGCGAGACTGATAACGTGCACTGCTCACTCCTGCTGCTGTATTCTTCCCTATGCCAACGAGTTCGAAATCGTTCTTTGCGAAAGTGATGAGAAGCTTATCCATTCTCCTTCTGCAGAAGAAGGGTGGCGAAACAGACAGTCTCGTCGTCAGCTTCAGGAACGAAAGTGTCCAACTCTTTTCTCGAATCGATCTGGACTACCATTCATTTCTTCGTCATCTGAAAACCATCGCTGGTTTTCTGTGAATCGTAGTGAAGAGTTCCAGTGGTGTACTTTTTCTGTAAATGAAAGTGGCATTGATAGTGATATTCGGGAGTTTCATCAGGGGTTTGGCGGGATTCATGTAGTTTCACCTTGTTTTCCATTTTGTAGATAAAACGATGTGAAGTGAATGTGTTAGAATTATGCACTTTTTGTTTTCCGGGAAACCGAATCGACTCTGTTTCGTATGCAATTATTCAGTCCTATTTGTGTCACTCACTTTGCTATCTCCCGCATATTCAGATTGCATGTGTAGTGTTGGTTGGGAAAGGAGAAAAGTATGATTGTTTTTGGCTGGTGCTAGAATTGAGTCTCCACTCAACTCGTAGCTCTGAATTGCTTTCAGACGCATATGCACTTGTTTTGGATAAAAGGAAGCTGTTGGTCCATTGTGGCTCTCTTCGCGATGGAATTCAAGTAGCCTCTAGCGTCTTGAAGCAGAATTTGAAGTTCATTTTTGAAAGATTGACACCTACGGATCTTGGCAAGCCGTTTGTGTATAGTTACCGTTCTAATAGCAAGAAGCCTACGTATGTTGTCAATCCCCATAATGGAGATGTGCTGTATTCATTATCATAGAGTGTTTATAAAAAACACAACAAAACAATGCACGTTGTAACGCTTTCGACACAAAAGGATTCGGAAGAACAGGAACTCCAGGCAGACGCCTAAATCCTGGCTTGAAATGAACCATAACCATATCACTATTGTGGTTTATGTAAATCCGCTTTCCATAGCTAATAATGTGGACCTGCACATATTTGGTCGTCCGAACACGAACGATACACTTCTGTCTCTCCCCCTTCACCACCTTCTTCGAGCGCTGACTGCACACCTCGTGCAACTGCATCGAGTGACTCCATGCGCCTTGGTGATAGTTGCATGCGTAGAAGTCGTTCCGGACCTACGACTCAGTGGCTCGTTCCAGTCCTACGCTAAAGGCATCCACAAAGGGGAACACCTCATCGTACATCTTCACGATGTCCACAACCCTCCACCGCGGATTGACGGGGAGGAAGAACTCGTCTACGTCGCAGTAGATCATGAACTGCGTGGCGTATCTGTACCGTCGATTGCAGCTGTTGAGCGCGATCGCCTGCTCGTAGAAGGGGCCGTGATTGGGGTATGTGAAGTCGACCAGCTCCACGATTCCGTGGTCCGCGTAGGCCTTCAGCTGCGTTCGCCAGTAGGAGAGAAGTCCGTTGAGGTAGAACACGAAGTGCTGCACTCCGTGGAAGAAGTGGTGGTTGATGAACGCGATCACTTGGCTCAGCGGCGCCTGTTCGATCGACGTGCACAGCGAGAGGTAGTAGCGCTGCTGGCGGAAATCGGGGAGGAACTCGATGTTGAGCGCGTAGGAGTAGCTGGCGTTCAGCGAGCGGATCTCGTAGAAGTGGTCGTCGGCGAGATGGCAGCTGTCGTTGAACTTGTACTCCGTGATGATCACGTGCTTGTCCGCATCCTTCACGTAGATGTTTCTCTCCGTTTTCCCCGCATGGCTGCACACCCAGACGTGTCTCATGCTCTCTCGCGTCCTCGTTCTTCCGGAGGCGACGTACATGTACCTCAGGTTGAACAGCGCCTCCACCACCAGCGTCGATCCCTCGCAGTAGCTGAAGGCGTCCATCAGCAGCGGCGCGTGGCCCGACTGGAAGTCCGGATCTGCTCGGTAGAACTCGTAGCGCGGACGACCCACCCACACCGTGCTCTCGTTCGTGCTTCTCATCGCTGCGGAACGTAACTCCTCCTCCGAGTAGGGCATCGACACAGTCTTGTTTCGCAAACCCGATAGTTGTATCTGACGCAGTCGCCGAACCTCTTTGAACTCCTCTTTCCTCTTCCACATTGGCTTCGATTTCTCGATCTCCTTCAACGTCGCGTTCCCGATTCTCCCGTTCACAAGATACAGGTCTGGAGCCGTTGGCGCAAAAGCAGGCGGAATTGGCTGAATGATGCTCGGATCTAGATGGGTTTGGGATAGCAAGTGTGGCTCGATCGTGGGGAAAGCAGTTGGCTCAGGATCTTTTTGCCTGGAACTTCCCGGACTGAATGATCTTGGAGGTACTCTGTACTGTTGTGGATTGACAAAGGACTGAAGTCCCTGCATAGAAGGCTGCAGTTTGCGCACAGGAGGAGTTGCATAAGTCAGAAATGCAAAATACTGACCATTCATAAGTTCTACTGATAGCTATCATTAGCAAGAGATACGATCAGTGCGATGATAAGATATAACAGTAACATAGAACTCAATTACGCACACCAACAAAATAATCTACTGTTCAATCGATCTACAACGAAAACGGATAGCAGTAATGAATTCTTTGACATAACAAACAGAAAAACTATAAATGATAAAACCGTTTAGAATTCTGGTATACAATTGTAGCCAATTCTTGCGAAGTCACTTGCTTGACCGCAGCTACTTCTGAACAAATCTACATTTGGGTGGAATCACACCAATACCTGCATAATGCAAAGAGGAGAATTCACTGGAACCCCAGAATCGTCATACAGCGAAATCGAGTCCTTGATCCACTAGACATCAGTTCTCTATTTTGCCATTACCATGTCAGGTGCATCGCTCTCAAAAAGAAGTCGGTCCAGTGGTATCTTTCGAATCGTATCGTCCATGGCTTTGCGTCGCTTCGTTGACAAGTTTAAAAAGTATCCCGAGATTGAAAAGTATGCACCAAGCTCCACTAACTTTGAAACATAATCAGCCGATCCTGAATACCCATGCATTAGAAAAGGACATGCGAATGGAGCTTCTTCCTCTAACACCGAGTACACATCCTGGATACACCTCACACAGTGTACAGCAAATGGAATCGATAAGGAAACCGCTAATTGGACCTGCTTTCGGAAACAACTCGCCTGAAAGGCCATTGGGATGCGAGAAGCGATTGTCTTATCCATACCTATTTCTCCTATGTAGCGCAGTTTCTCCTTCATTGATACCAGTTGAGCATAATCTTGTTCCCATGTACTTTCTTGGATATAATATGGGTGGACACCATAGAAGGGGATGATAGAATCATCGGACTGAGCAAGTAGACAAACCAGAGCAAAATCTTTAGGTGAAGTAGCATTGACTGCAAAGTGAGTTATCCCTTTCTCTTTGGCATTTTGGAGGAGAGAGCGAACGACTCGTGCAATCCGAGAGAAATGCAAATGGCAATGAGCATCCACAAACTGCATTTTAACAAACAATCTGCAAACAACACAATTACATAGCAGCATAATCAGAATCGGAATCAGAGTCTGTATCTGCCTTCGCCTTCTTTCCCTTCTTTGCAGGCTTCTTCGCTGGTTTCTTTGCAGATTTCTTTGACTTCTTTGTCTTACGATCCGAATCGGAGTCCGAATCGGAGTCATCGGAGTCTGAATCCGAATCCGAATCATCATCTGAGTCCGAGTCATCCGAATCATCCGAATCCGAGTCATCGGAGTCATCCGAATCTGAATCAGATGAGACCGCCTTCTTCGCCTTCTTGCCACTCTTCTTCGCAGGCTTGCGATCAGAGTCAGAAGACTCGTCAGAACTGCTATCCGAGTCATCATCTGAGTCCGAATCCGAGTCGCTGTCCTCGCGGATCGGAGACTTGTCATCATCAGCCATATTCTCCAAAGCCTCCAGTGCAGCGTCGTAGGCAGCCTGGTCCTCAGCAATGCCCTTCATACGAATATTGCTGTCGCGAATCTCCTCGGGAGTGTAGTTGAGCAGGTTGATGAGCGAGGCACACTTGTTCATCATCTCATCGCTGTAGTCAATGCGCTGCGCTGTGAAATTCTTCAGAGACTCGATTCCCATCTTCACGCGATCTTTATGGAAGGACACCACACCGTCCTTCACTCCCTGCAGCACCTCCTCGGAAGCCTTCTCCTTCGCCTCCTTCTTCTCCTTGGCCTTCTCCACAGCCTCCTTGGCCTTCTTCACAGCCTTCTTTCCCTCGGCCTTGGCCTCGTGCACCTTCTCCTTCGCCTTGTCGATGGCCTTGTCCGCCTTCTCGATCTCCTTCATGGAGCGGTCGCGATTGTGGATGACCTGGCACACGGACATCGCCTTGCCGCTGAACACGCGCAGATCCGTGATCAGACCCTCGTTCTGGGCGTTGGTGTCCAGCTTCTCGTAGTTGCCGATCTCCTTCAGATTGTCGGACACCTTCGTGAAGTAGTCCAGACCGTCGACGCTCTCGAAGGTTCGCGCCACCACCACGAAGTTGGTGAAGTAGCCAGACATGTCGATCCAGGCCTTCGCAGCGTTGGCCTCCGCAGCCACCATCTTCTCTCCGGCGGCGATCACCTTCTTCATCTGCTCGCTGTACTTCACGAGGTTGTACTCCACGTCGCCGAACTCGGCGGTCTGGTCCACGTTGTCCACCGCATTTCCGGTGGTCGACTCGATCACCTTGTTCATTCCAGAGCGCGTGGCAGCCACGGCCTTGTTCACTATGTCCAGCACGGCGCCGTCGCCGCTCTGCATGATGCTTCGGGCGGCACTCATTCCCTCGGAGGAGGCGGTGAGGAACACCTGCACGTCGTACGTCACCGCAAAGGTGGGGTCGCGAGTCACCTCGTCGATGAACTTCTGCAGCGCCAGACGACGGCCCTCTACGAAGTCCTTGTCGAAGCGGTTGCGAGACTGCTTCTCGGGAATGGGGGGAATCACGCGGCCAGGGAAGGTGCGGGTGAGACGGTTGAACAGCCACTCGAAGTCGGAGTAGCGGCGATTCACCTTCAGACTGTCCTGAGGGTAGTTCTCCATCGTGGTCTTCACAGAGATGGCGTACTCCGTATGCTTGTTCAGCATCGAACCCACGGTGTGGGGCTTCGCAATCGAGATCTCGAAGGTCTTGTCTCCGTCAGGCAGCGTCAATCCCTCCGACTAGTCGTGAGCACGCCTCGATAGACCTACGTAAGTGCTGTCCGTAGCCAGGTTAAAGTCAGGAAGGTCGTAGTCGTTGTTGGCAATGGCCTTGATCGAAGGCTCTCCATCCTGCTGAGCGCAAGCAACCAGGAGACAGGCAATCATCCATCCGTTTCTGGACAGAGTGGGCTTGTTCTTTCCGTTTCCAGCGAGCTTCCAAATCTCTCCGAGGACGTCGTTATCGAGACCC
The DNA here is from genome assembly GCA_000963465.1 of Blastocystis sp. subtype 9. Classification (NCBI taxonomy): domain Eukaryota; class Bigyra; order Opalinata; family Blastocystidae; genus Blastocystis; species Blastocystis sp. subtype 9. Next base: position 6,113 of record JZRO01000284.1, read on the forward strand.
GATCTACGCAGGAACTGCGCTCCTCCCTTGCCGTCAATCTACGCATGAGAGCTGCAGGCAGACTTCAAACCTTGTCATCCTCATCATAGTCCACAATATCGAAGATTTTGTTGAAGTAGTTCACCTCCTTTCCAGTGACATGAACGGTCTTCTTCTTCATAGGGATATCGACACCTCCTTGGTCGATGTTAAGCTTAGAAAGCATATTCGAGAACTGGCTCATGGTATCTTCTACAGCACATTAGAAACTGTGATTTCCATCACGATCAACACAGATACCTACAATCTTTATGATGAAAGGATGCTGATGACACGGCGGAATCTGGAGGAAGCATTTGTGGCCGTGATTATGGAACCAATTTAAAGATCTATCTCCATTTTGGATGGAAATTCCGTCGTGGAATTGCTTTTGAACACACTGCATTCTGCTAGATCACTGGGTAGAGTGGCTCTCAGATCCACAGTGACCGAGTGGGAAGTGAATTGTCACAGAGCCCGTTGTTGCTATTGTTCCTCCACCTTTTTCTTCCTGAGGTGTTCTCTTTGTTTTTGCACTCCATATCTATCTGTACAAAACACTTTTTGCAGTGGATGAATCGATTGTCTTTTGTTTAACCCCAGTGATTTCGATTCTTGAAGTAAAATCACACCCCATTCACCACTTTTGCTGTCTATTTGGATTTTCGCCCTGTGGGAGAAACACAATCTTACTAGCAGTGGTTGTGAATTTTGTGTAATATCTCTATTCTTCTTATTTCTTTTTTGTATTGTAAGGATTGAAAGATTTGTGTGCCTTTTGAGGATTCTGGTTCCTTTCGACAATGTCTGTTTCTGAATTCTTTATTCTAACGCTGCATGGAGACCGACTCATCTACTGTGATTGTATCTTGATCGGAGGTCTGCTTACCTCTAGTAAGAAGTGAAATGCCCAAGGGTACTCCGGAGATGTTCTATCGTACGATCCAGTTCTGGGAGGATGTGAACCCACCTCCAGTGTTCGTAGGCGTTTGATGTGTGTCTTTTAGGAAAAGGACTGTGATGGAATCCATTTTTTGCATATTCGTAGAAACCGGTTCTATTTCGTATTTTCTACAAAAGTACTTCTCTTCCTGTGGATTGATCTGCAGGTAAATGTTTCTCCCACCTTCTACCTGGAGTTGTTGCTGCGGATCGCCGAGGTGATTAGCGTATGTCTATGCGCTGGGTTCTTTCTAGGATTATATTGGGAGTCTCACAGAAGGAGGAATACGAAAGAACATGACTCTCGTTTACGAGTTGATGCACGAAATCATGGTACACCCGCTGTCTCCGCTCGACTGTAGGACTCTGGATACGTGGAGAGTACGTCCTCCGAGTTTCTCCAGGACTACGTTTCTGCGCGTTCGGAGAACAACGCGGTGCAGTTCATGGTAGGGGAGCGGGGTCGCTGGTCACTAGAACAAACTGTCGATGATGGTCGGTCAGGACATGGACGTGAAGACGCTCGTGGACAAGATGAAGGCCACGGGCGACCTGTACATCGACGTGATCGAGAGCGTCCAGTGCGTGCTGAACGCCAATGTATGTCTCTCTGCTCCTCTCTCGCCTAGTCGGAGGTCACCAACAGCTCCATCGAGGGAACCATCCAGATGCGGAACTTGTTGGAGGGCCGTCCGCGCTTCCACGTCCATCTTAACAAGAACATCGTTATAGGAAAGACGCAGGAGGACCAGCCCGACGCTCTGCGCGTGGACGACATGAACTTCCATCCCTCGGTGGACGTGGCGGCCTTCGAGAAGGACCACGTCCTCCACCTCACGGGCCCCGAGGGCGCGTTCACGGCGATGAACTACCGATCGACGCGCTCCTTCTTCCCGCCCATCCTCGTGCAGCCGATCGTGGAGTACTCGTCGGAGTACAAGATGGACGTCGTGCTGAAGGTGACCACGAACTTCGCGCCCGAGCTGCGCTGCGACGAGCTGTACGTCACCTTCCACACGCCCCTCATCACATCGTCCTGCAAGTGCGAGCTTCCCGCGGAGGCGAAGAAGCAGTCGACGGACTACAGCGAGACGAAGCGACTGGTGATGTGGCGCATCGCAGATGCTCCGGGGAGACAGGAGTTCTTCCTGCACGTCATCATCACACTCACCAAGCCCTACGATGCGTTCACCGTGAAGACCATGGGCTCCATCGCGTATGTGCTGGTCTGGGGGTGAACCGTAGGTTGAACTTCTCCATCTCGAACATGTCGCTGAGCGGGATGGCTGTGCAGGGAGTGGAGATTGACCGACTCAATAGCAGCTCAGATGCTCCTCAGCCGTAGCACTGGGGTGTCTGTGTGATGTGTAGAAACCAGTGGATCCGTTACAAGGTGAAATCGTCTTCCTATATTTGCAGATTTTTTCGTGTTTGTTGGAAATGGGAAAGTTCAGTTTTGTGAATCGTATTTGTTGAGCAGAGATATGAGTAGTATATCTTATTCTCTACAACACCTACTGCGTCATTGGTTGGTCCTACCTTTGGTACCTGCAGATCGACTACTATTACTCCGGGTACTGCTCGACCTGTGGACATCATATGAAGGAAGACTTCGTTCTGGGACACGATCTCGCTTCCTTTGAAGATAGTCCAGACTTCTGCTATTTTGGAGATTGTGCATGCAGTGCTTCGCATTGTGAAATCTCCTGTGATACCTACCATTGTCCAGAGTCGAGTTTTCTCTTTGGTTTGACGCGTAGTCTTTGGTAGACTGCTTATCTTGTGGTGCTATGCAAATATCTCTGTCCAGAGTCAGCAGTCATGGAGCATGAATTTGCTCATTCACGCGTTTTTCTGATGTTGGGATGTCACTCCCTAGCTGGTCTCTCGTGGAGGTGCCTCGCTATCTGTTTTATTTGTTTAAGCAGCTGGAATGGCCTGTGCCCACATGGCTACGTTTCCTTCGCTACAATCTGTTCTATGTGTTGTATCCTGTGGGAATGCTCAGTGAGATTTTGATAATCGTCAACGCACTCCCCTTTATCAAGCAGACACATCCCTTCAGTGTCTTTTTACCAAACAGGTGGAATATGGCCTTTGACTTTTACTACGCGAGTTTGGTGATCCTCCTGCTCTATATTCCACGTACGTTTCTGTGTGCTGCTGTGTCGTAGTCGGGCCTCTGCTTTTCGGGAATATGCGACGCCAAAGGCAAAAGAACGTACGTATTTTTCGGCTTGTACTTGCTGTAGTGGGTGGATGTAATGAAGAATAAACAAGAATAAATGTTTACATTGTTTGTTTGATACCCCTGCCCAAATCGGGAAATTCCCGTTTTTCCAGTTTCCAGCCAGCCACTACTTCTCATAGATATCTTCTGTCGACTTCTTCTTTGTGTAGTCCCGGGGTCGTTGATCTTAGCACTAGATTGAGTCATGTCTGATCACGAGAATGAGAGCTATTCTGAGCCGGAAGAGATTACTGATCTTTCGAGCCCCTTTGTTTTGTTGAAGTACAAGACTGCGGCAGACATTGTCAACAAAGCGTTGAAGGGCGTGCTGACTCAGGTCTTGGCTGAGTGGGGTTGTCATGCGTAGTGTGTGGCTGGAAAGCTTGTCGCTGATATCTGTGCTTTTGGAGATCTGCTTATCGAGAAGCAGTGTGGAGAAATCTTCAAGAGTAAGAATATCGAGAAGGGTATCGCATTCCCTACTTGTGTCTCTGTGAATGATGTCGTCTGCCACTACTCTCCGTACCCCGATGAGTCTGTGACACTGGCTGCCGGAGATGTGGTGAAGGTGGATCTGGGCTGCCACATCGATGGGTACATCGCCGTGGCTGCCAACACGATCGTGATTCCTTCCGATGCCATGACCGAGGAGAGGAAGGCGGAGATCGTACCCCTCTTTTTCCCCTGCCAGCGTAGAACGACCTGATGTCTGCAGCCCGCGTGATGGGAGACCTCTGCCAGCGCATGATCAAGCCTGGCAACAACAACAACCAGGTCACCGAGGCTCTGAGCAAGGTGGCGGCGGCGTACGACGTGCACCTTCTGCAGGGCATTCTGATGCACCAGGTGGGCTCGTGAGCGCACTCTCATCTGCAGATGAAGCACTTCGTGCTGGACGGAAACAAGGTGATCCTCGGCTCCAACGAGGGACCCGACAAGGCGGACAAGATGGTCTTCGAGCCCAACGAGGTCTACGCGGTGGACATCGCGCTCACGAAGGGCTCCGGCAAGACTCGCAACGTCGGCACGCGCACCACCGTGTATCGCCGCAACGTGGAGGAGAAGTACCTGGTGAAGATGAAGTCCTCGCGAGCCGTGCTGAACGAGGTGGACCGACGCTTCCCCGTCTTCCCCTTCTCCTTCAGGGCGCTGGAGGAGAAGTCCGCTCGCATGGGACTCGTGGAGTGTCTGAAGCACAATCTGCTGGACGAGTACCCCGTCATCAACACCTCCGACCGGTCGCTGACTGTCCACTACAAGTTCACGGTCCTCTTGGTCCCCGCCGGAACAGACCGCATCACCGGAGAGACGATCGATCCTGCCGCGTATCCTTCGGAGAAGAAGGTGGAGGATGAGGAGATTTTGAAGATTCTCAAGGAAGCGTAGGGATGAGGAATTGGGGTAACGCATAGTCCGATGAAGAAGAAGAGTAAAAAGAATAAGAAGAGCAAGAAGGCTGCAGAACAATAAAAAGGTCATTTTATTTGTTTTAAACACACTCTTTTCGTTTATGCTGTTCCGGATTGTGCTTCTCCTTCTCCTTGTTCCGTTCGCTATCGTGAAGTAGAGTTGCCGACCAATGTCTATGTCTAGAGAATACTACTGGACAGAATGGGCAAGGAGGATCAAAGAGAAGGACTGTTGGAACGAATGGGAGCTTCCTGGGACGAATCTCCGAGAGGGTCTGTATTTTGAGGATCTGTGACTGGCAGAGGTAACTAGAATACGCCCAAGTCCATCTGAGCAATTTGCCTCATTCCGCATCCAAGAAGCCACGGTGCAGACTACGAATCTGCTGCAGAGGAGCTCACAGAACGAACATATTGGTAAGCAAGATGGAATCATGAACACTAGATTATGTTCAATTAGAGCAGGTTGTTGTGGAGCGGCTCAAAAATGGGTGGGGAGCCGAGTCAGATTACTACATTGTGTCTCAGGCACCCAGGGACTACGGGTTTGGGAACCAATTTCGTAGTCTGGTAGGAGCGATGATCGTTGCCTTATCGAGTGGGAGGAAATTCCGAAGTAGGTATTTTGATACTCTTTTACGTAGTAATGTGGGACGAGTTATTTGACGTAACGAACAGTTCCTTTTCTGCTCTTCGTTTTTCTTCCAGCGAGAGTACACGTTTAGCACTGATTTACCGTAGCGCAACCTTCCCTATTCAAGTATTATTATAAATTCCCGCCAAGTTTCTACAGTCGAGCTCAGCAGTTGGGGAACAACATCACTCGGATCTTCTCCCGAAAGTATGTTCTCTTCGACACTCTCTCGGACGTATCCAGACTTGTCCTAAACAACTCTGCGTACAGCAGCGTGCTGCGGGAGATCGGACTGGCATCGGACGAAACATCTCTTCGCGACGACGTGTACCACCGTCTCTCTCTGCTCCTCCTCCAGCCGAGCGACGAGATCCAGCGTGCTATTGACAACTTTCTGCGCACACACGATATTAATCATTGTGTCGGAGTTCAGATTCGTAGCGGCGGAAGCACGGCTGTTCACGCCGAGCATAAGTCCTTTCTGAGTTATACTTCTGTGCGGCGCAGTGCGAGTGAGATTAATTACAATGCGGAATACGCGGGTCGTCCTGTGTTTCTTACGACAGACTCGAATCTCTTTAATAACATGGTTCCTGGAATGCTGAATAAGCTGAAAGTGTATTCATCTGATGTGTTTGCCATTGGGCATTCGTCGCTGCATTTTGCATGGGGCAGCAGCCATCTGAATGCTCTGAAACGGTCGATTGTCGACTTGCTGCTGATCTCTCGCTGTGATGATCTTTTTGTTACTTATGGTAGTTCGTATGGTAGACTGTGTGATTGGCTTTCCAATGCACAGAGTGTACACATTCTTCGCAATTGGCTTTGTTTGTTTGAATCATCTCGAACGCTGTCTAGGATTCAGATACTCGTTTCTACGCAGCGGTGAGAGTGTGTAGAAGATAGAGACCTATTCAATTCGCACCCTATTACCAAAAATAACCCCAATTTTGGGACTCAGATGAGTGGCACATAGAATTATTGGAATTATGGAAACTACCGTAGCTCCAGAGCCAGCACCTACTCAAGGAGAAGGTACTTGTTATGAAGTAATTTCGATATTTAGAAAAGTTGAGTAAGAATGAGCTTAAGAGGAGAGAGAAGATGAAGAGAAAGGAGGCGGAGAAGGCTGCGAAAGAGGCTGCGAAGGCCGCGAAGGCTGCAGCAACAAAAACTGAGAAGAAGGAAGATGAGGAGGATCTGGACCCAACGAAATATTTCGAAAATCGCCTTGCTGTGGTGATGAAGGCGGAGGAGTCCGGCAATACGTACTACCCCCACAAGTTTGAAGTGAAGTACTCGATTCCCGAGTTTATCGAGAAGTTTTCGTATTGCAAGGACGGTGAGCGTCTGGAGTCGGAGGTGTGCACCGTGGCGGGCCGCGTGATTCTGAAGCGTGCCTCCGGCAAGAAGCTGTTCTTCTACACCCTCCAGGGCGACGGGAAGCAGATCCAGGTGATGGCGAGCGAGGACAAGTACGAGGGTGGCGCCAGTGCCTTCCAGGACATCTACAACAAGGTCCATCGCGGAGACATCATCGGAATCCGAGGCTTCCCCGGACGGTCGAAGCGCGGCGAGCTGAGCATCTTCCCCCACAGCATCCAGATCCTCTCCCCCTGTCTGCACATGCTCCCGAAGCCCTTCGTCGGCCTCACCAACCCCGAGACGCGCTACCGCAAGCGGTATCTCGACCTGATCATGAACCCCGGCGTCCGCGACAAGTTCATCACTCGCTCGCGCGTGATCCGGTAGTCACTGGCAGCTCTTCTCACACAGAGGCATCCGCTCCTTCCTCGACAACCTCGGCTTCATCGAGGTCGAGACCCCCATGATGAACATGCAGGCCGGAGGAGCCACGGCGAAGCCGTTCGTCACCCACCACAACGACCTGAACCTCGACCTCTACATGCGCATCGCCCCTGAGCTCTACCTGAAGGTCGGCTCGCTCCCCCCCACTGACGTCTAGCAACTCGTGATCGGAGGAATGGACCGCGTGTACGAGCTGGGCCGGCAGTTCCGCAACGAGTCGATCGACATGACCCACAACCCCGAGTTCACCACCTGCGAGTTCTACATGGCGTACGCGGACGTGTACGACATCGTGGGGGCTTCGGAGAGGCGTGATCGGTAGATGGAGCTGACCGAGCAGATGGTGTCGGGCATCGTGAAGGACATCACCGGAGGCTACAAGATCACCTACCATCCCAACGGACCGGATCGTGAGCGTCGTCGGTCGCAGTGACGTGTAGAGGAAGGCGTGGAGATCGACTTCACGCCCCCGTGGCCTCGCTACAGCATGATCGAGGAGCTGGAGAAGCAGGCGGGCTTCAAGGTGCCCATGCCTCTGGAGTCGAGCGAGTGCTACGACTTCTTGCTGGCGAAGTGCAAGGAGCTCGAGATCGAGTGCACACCTCCGCTCACCACGCCGCGACTTCTCGACAAGCTGGTGGAGCACTTCGTGGAGCCCCTGTGTCTGAACCCCTCGTTCGTCTGCGATCACCCCGCCATCTGCTCTCCGCTCGCCAAGTACCACCGAAGCAAGCCGGGGCTCTGCGAGCGGTTCGAGCTGTTCGTGAACCACACCGAGCTGGCGAATGCCTACACCGAGCTGAACAACCCCATCGTGCAGAGGGAGCGCTTTATGCAGCAGGCGAAGGACAAGTCGAAGGGAGACGAGGAGGCACAGTGTCTGGACGAGGACTTCTGCGTCGCTCTGGAGCACGGACTGCCTCCCACTGGAGGCTGGGGACTGGGAGTGGACCGTCTGACCATGTTCCTGACCGACAGCAACAATATCAAGGAGGTGCTGCTATTCCCTGCCATGAAACCAATTGAAGAGAACAAGCCGGAGGAAAGTGCCCAATAATTTTGATTTTGATTGTTTGTTGCAACCCAGTTTCATTCTCTTGTTTTTTGCCTGCTGCATTATTCCATCCGATTTGGTATCAAGAGATGAGTGCGGGACTCAGGAACCTGGGAAATACTTGTTTTATGAATTCTGCACTACAAGTCGTGATGAGTCTTCCTGCGTAACGTTTAGTGCATTATCCACTCTCCAGAACTGGTTCGTGAAATACTGCAGATGCAAGAAACTCTAGATAAGAAAGGTAACTTGTCTTGTGCGCTTTCCAGGCTAGAGTGTCCTTCTACTTTTACTGTTACTCGGTTGCTGAAAGATGCAAATTCCGATAGGGTTAAATCATTTTCTCCTCGCTACATCCGGAACTTAGTTTCGAAATATTTTCCCTATATCACCGATGGGTCGCAACATGATTCCCACGAGTTCTTTGTCTCTTTTCGCGTACTCCCTCATCTGTAGACGCTCTTTCTTCAGATACTGGAAGAAGAGCAGAACAGAGCACTCGGTGCTGACAGGTCTCAATTTTCTTCAAACGTAGCCATTCAGAACGATGCCATTCAATATTCCTTCCTTGACGCCACCTCTTCTTCGCAGATCCTAACCAACGCAAGAGCGTGGTGGAGCGTGTACAAGAAGCACAATCCGAATTGTCTCTCCAATGTTTACTACGGCGTGCAGACGGCGATTCTGACTTGCAGACAGTGCCATCACGTAGTGCCAATCTCTGCTTGCCATCTAGCAATCCGTCGTGTTTTCGGCCTTCAACACTCTCTACATGTCCTTTCCAGAGTCTCAGAGCCAGATCACCGTGAACGTCATCGTCGAGTATCTCTCCCGCGAAGATATCGGTCAAGGTCATTTCCCTGTTCAGTCGTATCCTCTCTTTGTCAGGTTCTTCGAGAGCGATCGACTGAGCGACATTGCGACAAGCATCTGCCAATCGGCGCGCCTCACTGACGATCTGCCTCGTCGGCGAGTGGTCTTTGTGCGAGGTTTGCTGGATGAACGCATCATGTCCATCGATGTACGGCCTCTCTCTGCACTGAAACATAGTACTCTGTGGTGGAACCCAGTGTTCCGGTTCGTGATCTCATCAGTCGTCACTCGAAAAGCACTCTTTTAGCCTACTTCGTACTGATTGGTGAGAGATGGTTATTAGGTCCCGAATGAGGATCCGTTTGTGTTCATGACCTCCAATGCGGTTCACTACCTTGGAGAGGATTCTCTCATCCACTTCGATAATGCACACATCCCTCTTCTGGTTACTTTTCCGCCTCAGGAGTCCATGCAATCATTCCTGCTTCGCTCTCGAACCATCATCCAAACGCTGTACATGAACAGTTTCGATTCCGCAGACGAGAAGCGTCCCGAACACTCAAGCTCCCAATTCCCTGTGGATGTGAAGAGGATGGACGAGAGTGTGTTTTTTCGCGTATTGAGAGAGGACGAGAAGTACGCGTGCTGCTATGAGAAGTCGATTCTGCCAATCATCCGGAGAATGGACCAGACGCGCTGTCGATTCACTGAAGTGGATTCGATGGCTCATGTCTGTTTCCTCGATTGTTCGATCGTTGGAGAGGACTGTTCGAAGCCTGCGATCGACGTTTTCAGTGCGATGAAGACCCTCAGCCAAGGCAGTGTTCCGTGCATCACAAATATTTACATGCTGAGCAGGAAAACAAAGGTGCCCGAAGCAATGGACGCTTATTTCGACATGCTGGAGCCATCGAAAATAGACGAGATTCACCAGGCGATCAAGCAGAAGATTGATATTCTTCTGAACATGCTGGTGAGGAGACGAATACGCCGCGACACTGCTTCGCCCATCCAGTTGACGGAATGCCTGACAAACTCGTTAACTTCAGAGGCAGTGGAGATGTGCGATCACTGCAAGGAGAAGACTGTGCGAGACATACAAAACCGCATCACTCAGCTTCCTCCCATTTTGGTGATCCTCTTGAAGAGATTTTCTTACGATATTTATAAAAGTCGTTCTGTTTCTCTCTTTGGAAATCGAAACAAGATTACTGATTTTGTATCTTTTCCTATCGAGGGGCTTGACATGAGTCCGTATTCGATAGGCTGCTCATCGACTCTGTATGACCTTATATGTGTGTGCAATCACCAGGGAAGTGCAGATTTTGGCCACTACTACGCCTATTGTCGAAGTGCGCATCAAGGGAGTGAGCGATGGTATGAGTACAACGATGACTTTGTTCAGGAAATCCAGCCATCTTCTGTCCAAACAGAGAATGCATACATTCTTATGTACCGACAGCGAGACCTTCCATCGCTCCGTGAATTTGATTTGTCAGATGTGCTACAATTATCGACCGATGGGCGTGAATCAAGGAGTTTACGCGACATAGCGAAGACTCCCAAGGTTGCTTCGAGTTCTACGCTTTCAGAGCGAAGTACCAAGAGGATGCAGTATACTGACTCGTCGTCAGTATCGAGCGATGCGGAGTTATCTGATTTGAAAGGGTTCCAACCGCTTGACGCAGAGATTGCCGCAAATCGACACATGAGAATTAATTGTATGGTTGAAAGTGGATGCTTATCTGTAGCTCATTATATGAAATTTTTTATGATCTTCATGCTTATTGTCGTCGTGGTGTCATTGTGTTCCATTATTATTGTAATCATAGTTTTGTGATCCAGTTTTCTATCAAACAATCGATATTATAAAGCAGTTCCTCTTTCGAGATTTGCACGCGTTTCTTGGGTAAAACGATCGTAATAGCGTCCCAGTTTCTTGTTGAAGTTGCGATTCCTCTCATTAATATAATCCACTGTTTCCTGATTATAGCTACATGTCAACAAATCCAGAAAGACAAACAAGGTTCTTCTCTTGCTAAATTTACTATGTTTCTCATTCTGCTTCTGCTGGTCAGCCACAACGCGATTGATCGCCTCTTCCGAAAGCCTAGAATTGGTCCCGTAATCAAGAAGACTATCGTATTCCTCCTCTGCTTTCGCTGCAGACTCAGGAGTTGTCGGCAGGTTTTTCAACCGCTTCTCGTATCCGCGATAGATTGCATCCTACACTAAATAACGCATAATACATCAACGTCGCTGAATATGTTCCAGCCGTAATTCCTAACGCGGTTCTTTTCCTTTTCCTTTTTGGTTTCATCCCGTTTTTGTGCAACTTCAGCAGTTTCGAGTAAATGACTACATAAGAGGACGAACGGAAAATATACGAATTCTGCTCCGTTATCCCCCTTAATCTTCGCTCTTTGCGCTCTTTTTCCTGAGCTTCTTTCCACTCCCTCCTTGCCTCTCCCTTTGCATATCTACAACTGAAACAGATCCAAAGAAATATACGAATCGTTGCTCAGTCTCTTGGCCTCCAATTCGACAGCCTTCATGTTATATCGTGATACTACTAGTAAAATGTGAACTACGAAACTACCTTTGGAATATTGATCTTTTAGTTTTTTAATCTGCTCCAGTTTTGCTCTCTTTCGTTCTTCCCTCCTCTCCTCTTCCTCTGTCTTCCCTTCTGGAGGGTGAGTTTCAGATTCTGCAGGATGGTCCATTGAAAATCGATACAAAATGAATAGGACAAATGTTTATGATTACTGGAATTCCGTTTTTCTGTCGACACGATTAGGATATGTTTGTATACTGTAGATCGTAGAAAGGTATGTGATTATGCAGTTAGAATTCGGAGCTTATCCAATGTATTCGGTGAATATTGTTGCTTGCTATGCTACAAGACTACTGTGAACCGTTTTGTTTATCATCTCTGTCTTTTTCTTTGAGAGTTGATTACACTATTAATGGTTAGAGTTTTAACATAGAGTGTTGCTTATGAATGAGGATTTCTCTATTGGGAAATCCCAATTCATGTAAGGGAGACAGTTTAGTAGGGATCTACACAAAAGTGATTAAGATTTTGAGTATAGTAATCACTTTCTCCCAGATCTTTCGTTTATAATGACTAGAAGAAACAAGAACACATTAAATTGAATCATTTCTCACTATTATTAGACGGCAGAAGTCTTTCTGCATATCCTTTCCTTCTTTTCACCTCTTCCTTCTCCAATTCTACTAGTTACCATAACAAAGTAGTGGTACTCTGCAGATAGTCCTCTTCCATCAAACGCTGAATCTCAAACTGAAACGAGCGAAGTGTGGTCGCTGGAAGAGCGCTGAGTTTGAGCACCACTGGCTGCTTCGCATTCTGTTGCAATGCAGGCAGAACCGGCTGAACGATCCTATAGAGTCGATCGCCATGCAACCTGGTCAATTGAGACTTCAGCACTCTCATTTCACTGCATGAAAGCATGGCTGGCTTGACATCCTCTGCAGCCTTTTTGAATCCATTCTCGATTAGGAGGGTTCTGAGCTGATCGGACTTGGCTTTTCGCTTATTTAGGAAGTCAGTAACGACTGCATCGTCAATTGCCAAGGAATGGAATGACTGCTGCATCGCAGTGAATGCACGACATCGCATTTTCACAGTCTGCTGATGCGGGACCAATGGCGTCGATTTATTCAAAGAAAGAGCAACTTCACTCTCAAAGAACTCCCTCAATCGCTTCGCCTGCAACGTTCTGCACTTCAGCCGATCCTCATCACTTACACAGGATCTGTTGGCCGATTGTAGAGAATAGCGTTATCAAAAACAAGTCGCATCAATTCTATAAACTCTTCCTTCGACTGAATTTCGCCTGACTGGAGACGCTGCTCGATGGTTCTGAGATCCATAGGATGTTTGATGACTTCCGGGTAATCTGGAATCCCCAATGCAATCGGATCCACGGGATCCAGGAATGGAGGTGCGTCTGCATGATTCTACATGAGAAAAGAGAAGAAGTGGTACCATCACACGATGAAGAACGGCAATACAAGGCTGAAGATTTGACTTTTTGACTCTTGGCTCCTTCTTGACTTTTGGTATTTTCACACTTTGTTGATCGCTTCTGGATTTGGGCGCCATCCGTTTTCTCGTGGAAGCTGAGCGTTTTACATACCTACATGCCACCCAGTTGATTCAGATACTCTTTGATGCATGTCAAATCCTTCGTGGCAGGGTCATAAACACCCTTCAGTGTGAACTCTCCAAACTCGTTCGCTCCCTTTCCTGACACTTTGAACAATTTGTCATCCTTAGCAAATACGAGGGAGAGATTTCGTTCGTAAACACGCTTCTGCATATCGGTTTTGACCACAAAGTATCCAGTGTAGTCTCCAGAAACAGGATCAACACCCGAAATTTGCACACCAGGCTTGAGAGTATAGTGAAAATCACACGTTGTTCCGAGGAGTGTTCTATCATATCCCATTCCCCACTACAATGGTAAACAATGCAATAGCGTACAATTCCAATCCAAGAACAGCTTCGTTCTGTTTGTTCGTACACTCCTTTCATAATCAGTACCTGAGGCTCTAAAAATAAACTTCAATCGATTATAAACGATTTGTATCAACCGGAAGTGTTTTTGACTCTAGAACAGGGATTTCCTCTTCGGAGAGATTCGACTCCTCACTGTACACATACAAATCTTCTCCGTCTTCTGCTTAAGTGAATAGCTGATTAGAAAAGCATACCCTGAGTCATCTCCGAATTCTTATTATTATTGATACTCCTAATATTGAATTGGTCGGATTGCTAAAAGAGAACTAGAATTGAGTACAATTCTCAGTATTTGTATCTTGTTGAGGATTGTTTATGACATGGAGAGCAACTCTTTCGTTGGAGCTATTTAATTTGTAGATGAATAAATTTTAATCAAGTAGACATGCTTCACAACTCTCTTCTATACATTCCATGTGTTTGCGCTGTATTTCATCGATTTTACTTAATTAACAGCTATGCTATCACTTATCAATGATGAGTGGAGAGGCTAAACGGATAGACATCATGGGAAGAGAAAAGACTGGAATCATGGACTGTGTATTGTAATTTAGGAATGAATGAGAGATATCAATCTATTATGATTATAAGTCTATAATCAGATATTCAATAATTAACTATAATTGAGAAGATATTCTATGAATCGAATCCCAGTGCAAATGTATTAAAAGAAGATACTCTCGTCAGATCAGAGACAGGAATGATGAGTTCATTGCAGTAAGTATAGCTATAAGACATATCATGATTATAGAGTATACACGTATCTTTATTGAACTCAAGTGTTTGATAACATACATCAATTAAACTCATAATACAGTATTCGAAATCCCAAGATTGATAACGCTAAAACAATACAAATTCAACACACTCAATACCAAAACAGACTATATCCTGAACGATTCTCATCATGATCCCATTTCAATTTGGGTGCTTTGTAAGGATAAACCGCTTTGTTCAATTCAGATTCAGATGTTATCACTGTAGTACCATTATAGTTAGTATTACATATTCCTTTCGTGAAATAGACTCGATATTGATCCACCAATTCTCGATTCTTTCCATTCATCAACTCACATTCTGATGGTTTTCCATGAACCCATCGAATCGGACCTGTTACTACTATTGAACTTCGATAACATAATGAAGGACCTGAAAACACTCCATCTTCTTTGATTCCATGAGATGCATAAAAGTAGTTACTACTCAACCATTCAAATTTGAATAGTTTGTTTCTATAGGTTTTCATTGTGATTGTCATTGGAGATTGGTCATCATACCAATTCCGACTTACTTGGTTTTCATACGTCAATTTCCAGAATAGAAAACTTCCCTTTCCAAACTTTGACAAGATTGCTCCTCCTGAAGCATAGTTTCCTCCATTCACACGAGATGAGAACGAAATATCAACATCCGAGTGTTTGAATTTGGTGAGAATGTCAGAATAGGATTTGTTATCACA
>JZRO01000027.1:0-26031 GCA_000963465.1 Blastocystis sp. subtype 9
ATTTTGATATGGCTTGTTTGTTAGAGATTTTTTGAATGAGAATTGGAGGTACACGCGGTGTGATCCTTTTCCTGTTCTATTCCGTTCTGTCGATACAGATAGGTGGAGTGCACTGAGGGAGATGAACTGTAGATATCATGGAAGGAGACGCTGAGCGCTATCAGCAGTTTAAGCAGGCCGCAGAGAGGGGAACAGAAGAGTGGAAGGCACGTGTAGCATTGAGCCAGAATCCTTCTTGTTGGGAAGTGAGTTGTCCTCTATCTTTTTGAATTTAGGAAGCATTCAGCAACTCCAACGTTTCATGTTCTGAGATGGACAAGGAGCAGAAGATGCGTTTTGTGTGGGATGTGATGAACTGTTACTTGGATGATACGAGGAGCAAGAGGTACTTGTGTAAAGCTAAGAAAATCAAAACATGCACTTCTATGTTACCCGATTCGATTCTTCAAATCTACACTCAATTTATGAATCACGCTGATGACATCTGTTTTTATCAGGAGTTTAAGGTAGATTTCGTAGTTTATCCCATGTTGAGATCTGGCAGCAGAAGATGGAGCTGTCAACAAACGACCTACTTTCAAATTCCAGAGCAATGGGGAACAAGATGTGGTTCCTTGGTTTGTTTGAAATGTAGTGATTCTTCTCTCGCCAATCAGGAGACACTTCTCTCCAGTCAGGAGAGTCTCACCAAACAGCAGGAGCTTTCAAAGCTCCAGGGCCAAAAGGTGTTGGACAAGGTTTCTCAGACCCAATCAGATTTCGATGTTTTCTGCGTAGTTTTTTTCCCTCTCTGCGAAGTAGAGCGAGGTGCGGCAGTCCTTCGCAGATGCGAGAAACGAGACTCTGCTGGCCTTCAGCAATGTGCAGCAGTTCCTGGACTACCTTCAGAGCCACTTTACAAGCATCGATGACATCCAGATCTTCTTTTCGCACATTCTCGATACAGCGTCTCTCTGGCTGCAGGCCTTTCTCTGGGCAGTGCTGATCTTCTTTCTCACCGCGATTCCGGGAGTTCTGCTGGATGATGGGACTGATGCATAGCTGTCTTCCGTGCGCTTCACATTGTATCTAGCGCTGGTGTTCTCCCTGCTGCTGCGACTTGGCATCCGGTGGTGGCTGTCGAACGTTCTGAGCAGAGATAATGTGGTTTTTGTGGAGAATACTGTTACTTACTCGTGTCTTTTAATTAGTGCTTTTGTCTCCCTCAGACAAGACATACGAACTAGAAGTGCTGGAGAGGAGAAACAAGTGTATCCGAGAATGATCCAACAAGATTACAGGATTGGGCCTTCGCCTAGTTTCGACCATGAGGTTCCATCTAGGATAATAAATAATCGAAATCGTTAGATTGTAATATACGTTCATTGTTATTTTGTTTTTTATACAACCTGATCTTGTCTGTTTATGAAAAAGCATATAGTCCTTCTCGTTGGTATTATCACGGCAACATTTCTGTCACTTCTATTGTCGTTTATGATCTTTATTCCTTCAATCGATGGATTGTCGACGACAAATAGAAATTCGAAGATTGCGATAGCTGTAAATGGCGATAATACCAATGAAGTAACTGCATCTTCAAGCCTTTTGCTGATGAAACCTGCTCCGAAGGGTAAAACTCTCTTCTATTCTGTGATAATGCATAGTTAGCAGATTTGATGTGTTCTACTCTTGGGTTCGCAAATGTATTGCTTTTCTTTTCCTCTTATCTAGTTATGTGGTTAATTGGACTAGACGATGGGCTTAATGCATATGAAAGGAGTTTAGTCGTAAAGGCTAAACTTCGAGAAGACTATCTAAAGAAGTGGATTGCTGAGCAGAATGAGCTGCAGAAGAGTTCTGATCCTAATAAGAAGTATATTATCGTGTATCCCGTGAACTCCGGTTTTGGCAACAATCTAGCTATTCTAGCTGAAGGCATTTTGATGTCGATGATGACTCACCGTCAACTGCTAAGTATGATTGGACGTTAGTTACGAACTAGTCTTCAAGTGGCCCTCGTTCAACCTCTATTTTAACCTTCCCATCGAGAACTACACCTTGGTCACTTCTAGTACATCAGTGACTTCCATCTTACGTAGATATCACTCTGAGAGGTTCTTTGAACACGGGTATCCAGTGTCGCGTCAAGCCCAAGGATTTCTTGACTGCTTCGAACAACATCATCCTTTTGCGCACCTTGTGTAAGTTCCTGGAGTACGTCGTCAAAGAGCCGGAGTACTTTGACTGGCTGGACAGCGTCGGTTTTGTGATCAATCCCAAGCTTCGCAGTGGCAGCGACATCCGCAAGACCTTGCTGCACTTCATGTACACGAAGGTGATTCAGGTCCAACCAGATATTCTGGAGATGGTGGAGAAGGAGAAGAACAAACTGGAGTGGGACAAATACTACTGGATTGGAATCCAGATCCGATCGGGTCACATGAAGGGAGATGAGGGACGAAATGTGTTTTTGTTTAAAGATGATATTAATGTGTTTGATATGTATGCCATCAACCAGACCGAAAAGGCGAAGATTAAGCAGTCAAAGCCTGTAAAGTGGCTTGTAACGACAGATGCTGACGATGTGCGCCAGCATTACCAGGAAAAGTTCCCCGAATATTACGTGAACTTAAACTGTCTCTTGGCGCACTCCTTCCGTGATGTGCAGCGGAGAGAACGGTCGGAGGGGATGGTGTGCTCTCTTTTGGATAATTACATACTTTCAAATGTTGACGAGGCTATCGTGACTGCGCAATCGACTTATGGGTTATTAGCGACATACCGGAATCTTAACATCAAGAAGATTATGGTCTATAGAGGTGACTGGAAGAGGCTTCATGATAAATCTGTGTGATAATGTGTTTGTTAGTAGAAAATTCCCGTGAAATCTTTTTTTATAACCGTTGTTTTGGAATTTATATTGAATAATTACCTCTGTAATGGATATTGATATCTCGTCGTGTATCTATGCTTCTCTTCCTCACTGACTTTTAGTATTAGCGATTGGGGACGAAAACAAAGTGTTTGATGGATTTACTCAAGGAGAGTATGACGTTCCACTTGAAAACGGTGTTCGCAATGGAAAGGGAACACAGAAGCTTTCAAAGAATGGAGAAGAATACACGCTGGAATGCACATGGGAAAATGGAAAGAAGAACGGAGAGGGAATCCTTCTCGACTCAAATACTGTAATTGCCATGAGGTTGAATTTCAAAGATGATCTTATCGAAGGAGAGGGAACTCTCTTCGATAATGGGCAGGTAACATTTAAAGGTCATTGGAAGAACGGAGAGCGGTGTGGTCCGTGTGTAGAGTATGTTGGAGGTAAAGTTGTCTTTAGTGGCAACTATGAGCACGACAAGCGTAACGGATACGGAGTTCTCTATGATGCGGACCAACAGCCTGTATTCGAAGGTGTGTGGGTTGATGGTGCCCAGGGCTCCGTGTCTATCGAGGAGGACGACCGTGGCGATCGCATATTGGTGGAAAAAGACGCAAATGGTCATACGTTGTATGTCGGCGGATTTAAGGAGGGAACGGTGATTCGCGATGGACAGGGTGTTGTGTTTGACGAGTCGGGAAATCCTCTGAAGATCTGTGTGTTTAAAGATGGCGTTGAAGATCGTCTAGTGAAGGAGTTCGTGGGAAAGACCATCCGTATCTATGATGCTAATGGTAAGAAGATCTACGAAGGAGACTATAAATCGGGGTCTCATCGCGGACATCTCTCTCACACCTACGTTCCTCATGGTCAGGGAAAGCAATTCGATAATGGCATTATGGTGTACATGGGTTCCTTTGTGGATGGCCATCGTCAAGGCGAGGGCAACAGCTATTATCCTTCACATACATTGCAATACAAAGGTGGGTGGATGGATGACAAGGCGAATGGAAATGGCCAGTTCTACAGCGAAGATGGTACTCTTGTGGCGGAGGGTGAGTTTGTGGATAACGTCTACACCGACGAAGAACGCCGTGTGTATGTGGATACAGGTCGTATCGATCCGATCCGATCAGGGGGATGTGGTTGCTTTGGAAAGAATCGTCGTGCTGGTACAAAGCAACTGAGTTCTCTTGCAGATACTGCAGATAGTGAATCAACTATCGTTGAGGTTCGCACCGCAAAGGAGTTACGTTCTCTTTCGGATACCACACGTTCAATGCAGCTGTCTGGACTGACAGACGAGACTAGCATCGATCTGAGTCGATTCCAGCGATTGCGATCTCTTGTTATCGCAGCTGGTGCTTTGAATGCAGTGAAGCAGGTATCGATTTGCGAACTGCGAATGCTTCGCTCCGTTGAGATCCAGGGAGGTGCGTGCTGCAATCCAGAGATGATAGTAGACATCGAGAAGAAGGAGTTTGTTGTGGAAGGAGCACAGAGGTCTCTAGAAATTAGTTCATGCGAGAAACTTGAAGAGATTATCATTGGAATAGGCGCATGCTGTGATTTTGCGCGATTAACCCTGATGGAGCTTCCCCAGTTACATGAATTGGCGATTGGTGAGTGCAGCGATGATGCGTCGAGTCGCAGTGACTGTTTTTATTGGTGCAAGTCAGTGAAATTCCAAGGTAGGAATGGTGAGATTGATGAGAAGTAGATCTGGATGCTCTCGAGACTCTCACTATTGGTAATGGTTGTTTCAATAAGGTCCAGAGTGTGTATATTAAGGGTAGTAGTTGGAGGCTTGTGTCACATAGATTTGCCACAACTGAAGACTCTTGAATTTGGGTTCTCTGCATGTGCAGGACTACAGGATATCTTCGAAACAGGGTCCAATCTACTGGAATTAAGAGGTAGGTGAGGAAAAATCGATTGAATCCCAGCTTTACCCTTGCTGGAAAAGATGACCATGCACTCAAATGCATTTTTGAATATTGGAGAGATCAAGTTGGTAGATTGCCCCCAGTTAAAAGCATCCGAAGTACTGCTAAACGAGGGCAGCAGAGGTGGAATTAAGACTATTAAGTATGGCAAGAATGTTGATGAATCACTAATTAATCTAATTAAGGGAGAGTCTGCAGCAAAAGTTATGAAATTGAAAAAGCAAAATCGAGCTTATTCCTGTTTGTTCTTACACACCGAATTCATGTTGAAACTCCCATAAAAAACCTAGTATAGATCGTCAATGCTAGGAAGGTTACGTTCTAGTAGTGCTAGCAAAATTATAGACTATACGGTCAATGCAGACGAAGTAAAGATTGGGTTTGTTTCCTATTTGTAGAACTGCCTGTATGAAAATGACCATATTGTTAACATTATTAAACAGTTGAAAAAAAACAATATACCTAGTAATGGATTCGATTTATGCTTACCCTGTAGATGCAGCTGAATTATTAGGAAGTAGCAGTTTTTTGGTGGCAAATCCGATATCAAATACAGCTAAAACCCAGTCAGCAGATAATTCTGTATTCTTCATTTTGACTTTTTAGTTTAGAAACGAAGTGAAGATAACCAGATTAATAAATCCATTGAGTCTTATCAATGGGTAATTCCTGTGGGAAATGTTCGCAGTATCATCGCGCAAATGCATTCTTTGAAAGTCTCTATGAATGCAGAATCAGATATTTCTTCAATTGTAATATTTATCTCATGTGTTTATTCTAGGATTGTCTTCGTGTGAAAGCTGATCTTCTGAGCCATTTTTGTAGATCGTATTATTCGCAACTTAGCAGAAAGAGTAGAGTTAGATATTAGTTCCTACCTTAGAGCCTACGTCAAACTCAGACTTCTATTTTGAGAAGGCAGGAAGGCAGGATAGTATATCTATCCCTAAGAATCTGTATAAGTAGTTGACCCACTTGACTGATAGAGAAGTTATTGTCAATACATTTGCTAACTTTTGTTTGTCAATCCTAGAGTCTTCCCAAGGTGATGACAGTGCCTTGTTCGAGCAAATTTTTAATCAGATGTACACGAGTCTGTGTTGTATTCCCCCTCTCTCGTTGACGAATCAACCCAAGATTATTGGAGATACCTATGACCGAATCCAGACCTTTTTATTGAATATAATGAAGCATCCGGAGTGAATTTTGTGATGTTTTTTGACGTAGATCTCCGTATTTCCTAAGAGCATTGCATGGACAACTCTCTATCTCTATTGCCCGTGGTTCTCTCGAGGCGATGATCATAAACATCAACTCATTTATCCAGATTGAAACAGATTCTTCTCTCGATATGACGAGTATGTTTACCTTCTTGTCTAATGTAGGGATTATTGTTTTTCTTGAGGGTAGTTTGTCAAATCGGTGAAGCAGCAGAAGATCATATATGGTATTGGTTCTAATACATTTGGTCAACTCTTTGTACCTGTGAGTGATCGCTCGTTGAACAAAAGGTATATCGTACCAGACATGCTGGATATAGTCCAACTTCAAGTAGGAGATGGGTTCACAGTGGGTCTGCTGGCAGATGGATCGCTGATTTCTTGTGGTTCCATTACCGGTGATTCCAATTCTATCAAGCGATATACCCAGTCCTTCAGGCAGAAGATAAAGAAGCTCTGTTTCTGCTCTTAACTGTAATGATTCGTAGGCAACTTCTCAAACTCTTCAATCGCGATGGCCCTTGATGTTAATGGCCTCCTGTATGCTTGGGGTGAGAACAAGAATAATATGTTGGGGTTTGTGCGTAAAATAGGTCGTACTATGTTCCCTCTAAGGGTGAACATAGACGATAATATCGTGATTGTGGATGCTTCAGCTGGAAGTTCGCATGCATGTGCTGTAGATTCTTTGGGCCGTGTGTTTAGTTGGGGAAATAATGATTCTATGCAGTGTGGACTTGAGAGCATGGGTGGATCGGATACATCTATTTCGAAACCTACTATTATTCCGAACTTGAGTGGTATTACGTCTATAGCCTGTGGAGGTACACATACTATTTGCTTGACGCAAAATGGAGGCGTTGTTGTCTTTGGTGATAATCGAGATGGGCAACTTGGTCTTTCTACACAGATTGCAATAAGCAAGCCAACTGCGCTTACTCTGCCTTGCCGTATTAAGCAAGTTTGTGCTGGAAGTCGTTACAGTTTGTTACTGGGAGAGGATGGTAATGTGTATATGTCGGGCACATTCAATGACGAGGTTCATTACTCATTTACAGTAGTACTAAGCGATGTTGAGGGAGGAGTCCAGCAAATCTATGCGGGAGGAAACAGCTGCGCTGCAATCTCTGGGCTCAACAAGTTGTATATGTGGGGAGAACATGTATTCGGCTCAGATGAGTCATTTGTTTATTCTCCTCAGTTAATACAGAATGATATGAATTTCCAGCTAATAACCATGGGAGTATCACATACATGTCTGCTGAATACATGTGACGCTATAAGCGATTTGCATCCGCCATCGAATTTAAGCTGGGAAGAGAACTCTATTTTGGCAAATTGGTATCCTCAACGGCTGATCAACCAATATCGGGAGTCACAGAATTCGCTCAAGGTTATGGATGTCGTGTCAGTCTTGCTTTCTTTTGTCTCACAGTCGAATCATAACTTATTTGCACAACAGTATAGTTACAGTCACTCGCATACAACTCCCAATCTGTCTGGCTGTTTCCAGATGACAGTGACAAACAATAGTATTAGGGGAAATCTGGACATGATAAAGATCTTGGTGAAACTTTACTATAGTCTTTATCAGAAGAATAGAGAAAGATCAGGGGAACCACATGAAGGTGAAGTGTTACAGGACAATGGCTCTATGGATGACAAGACTAAAACTTTGGATATTGATATGGATATGGATGAATTGATGAGAATGAGTTTTGATGAGAGTCAAATGATATCACACGAGAAACGTACTACGCAACGCACTCATGCAATTAATCCTCAGTTTGAAGATAAACAGTGTTGCTGTCTTCTCTATCGTAGTATCGAACTGTTATATTCTCAGTTGTTATACTTGATTCATACAGATCGCTTCTCTGCATCCATGATGAAGATTAATACAGCAGAGAATGTCCCATTGCTCTCTGAACTCTATCTCTTGCTGGGAATTGACTCTGATAGTAATGAGATGTCACTGGTAAAGAAGAGTGTGGCAGAAGTGATCTCTACATTGTCTTTGTTCTGTACGAATTACGAGGATCTGTCCCTTGTGTATAAGGCAATCTTTAAAGAGTATGAGTTAGCGAAGAAAGATCCGAAGGTTGATCATTATGTACTTCTAGATACGATATTTGGGCTGTTACAATTGATTGAATCTCAACAACTCTGGGGATCTTATCTTGATGTGAATGACATGACCCATTCCCTAGATACTTTGACTGATTTTCTGAATCTGTTGTACAATAATTTGTCTGGTGAACTCGAACCATATATTCGATACTTGGTTTCAGAGAATCGCAAGGTGGACATGTCAGGTATTACGAATTGTGTTTTGTTTATTTTGCGAAGCTTATTCTCTTTTTATAATACATCGTTCCAAATTATCAAAAGTGGAAGAAATGAAGGAGGTGATCTGAAACAAATGGTCATGGTCTTAAGCAAGCTGGCTCAGTCTACTGTTAGTTTTACATCAAAGTTACTGACGTGTTTTGTGGAGGCTATTATGTGGAAGGACAGCGTTTCTGAAGAACTGGCTTTCTTTATCAAGTCTTCTCCTGCATATAAAGCAGTGGAGTATATGCTGACTGTCTATTATTCCATTCTAAATCGGTCCTATGTTCAAGAAAACAACAGAATAAAAATCAAAGTGAATCTGGATAAGGTGTACCAGAGCATCTTAGTGGAGGTGCACTATCTTTTGGAGCCGCTTAGCAACTACATCATTATTTTGGATCGCTGTATTGACTTTTTAAAGAATAAGAACAGTACAACGGTCGGTACGATTTGATGGTGCTTGTAATGTATAGAAAACTTGTGTGCGTGGATGTTGGATTGTTGTTCAATATCTACTTCCTTCTCAACAGTGGTCATTGCTGCTCTTATGCCCCAAAAGCCAGCGGATCTTGAAATGAAGACGTTCGATCCTCAAGCTGAACAATGGCTGAATTCACCTCTATTATCCCAGGGTCAGTATCATAAGACGACAGATCCAGTGCATGTGAAGTGTATGAATGTACTAGCTGGAGCTAATGATAAATGGTATCAAAGTATTGTGAAGTCGAGAAAACTTAACAATGTGACTAAGCATTTCCTTGAAGCGGATCCTGCAGTTTCGCATATTCTCCGTTATGTCACAGCCGCTTATTTGTGGCATTCTCCTCTTGTTTACAAACTAGTCAGTGCCAATGAGATGAACGGAGGTGCTATTAAAGCTGCCTATTCTATGGCTTGCCAGATCTTGCAACAAGTGAACAATATGCATCAGAACAATGGAAAGCAGTATAATGAGTTGAATACGTTGTTTTTTGATCGCTCCAAATTTTTGCTGAATATACAACCGATGTGGTATGTGTCTGAAGTGTCTAAGCTGGATAAATCTATATTGGAGGCATATCAACTCTTGAAGAATACAAAGGAAATTGATGACGAAGACGAAGACGAGGACGAGGATGAGGACTATAGTATAGAGGATAAAGTGAACGATGCAGTCCTTCAGATGGTGAAGAACTTTATCCTCTCTGATGTACCGATTGCCCAAATCACTCAGCTAATGGACGCTCGTTCTGTAGTTGCAGAGAGCCGAGCAGTTTCATTTGAATTCTTTAGTAACTTGCTGACTCGTACCCATAGTGTAAATATCCGTTCTACATTGACGGACTCATTGAATTACATCTTGGAGTACCAAGATGAGAACGACAATTCTGTTCGCAAGTTTTATTTTGGAAATGGTTTGGAGGGTTCATTGCCTATCTACATTAACCGAGTATCCAAGGCATTTTCTAACATCATCCATTCATCGTTGCAGAAGATGAATGACAAGGATTGTTCCTCCAGCAAGAAGGTCAGTATTCTTTATTCGCTGTCAATTCCTTACCTGCCTAAGGATGCTTCTCTTCTCCAGCAATCAGATGTGACGAGGTCTTTATCAAGCCTCTGGTCCTTCTGCAAGTCCTTTTACTCTTCACGTTTTGTTGCCAAGCCTCCATTAAATCATTATACCTCCCTACTGTGTACAGGAGATACTCAAAGGTTCCTTGTACAGGATAACCAGAAAATGGAGTCTATGAAATTGTGGACAAATATGGAGATTCCATATACTGTAGACGATGTTGTTCTTCTGCGATCTTCATTATTCGTACGTTCTACGAATGGTCAGGTGATTCAGATTACACCAGATTGTCCTAAGGGAAAGATCTATTCGTGGAATAAACCCATTCAATCTATTTTTGGCTCTCCTGCTGGAGATCATTTAGTGATGATTTCATCAACTGGCCAAGTCTTGACAACTGGATTGAACAACATGTATCAGTGTGGTCGGGTGTCAGTAACGGACAAGGAATGTTCAGATGTTAATGCAATACTGAATTCACTTAACTGTCGAATTACTTCAGCCGCTTGTGGGAAGTCACATACAATCTTACTTGGAAATGACGAAGTGTTTGGGTGTGGATCTAATCAGAGTAAAGAGTTGGGCATCCAAGATCCCATTGCGAAGGTACCAGTTCAGTTGAAAAAACTAAAAGATAAATCAATCCGCTATATTGCTTGTGGCGATAACTTTTCTCTATTTGCTTCTAGGAATAGTCTATTCGGTACAGGAGATAATAGTCATGGACAACTTGGTGTGGATCCTTCTCAGAAACCAATCGTGAGTGAGATCACAGAGATCGAGCTTCCCCAGAAGGTAAAAGATGAGTTTATTGCAGGAATATCTGCAGGAAGGGACTTTATCGCCTTGTGGACAGCTTCTGGCTCTGTGTTTGTAATGGGAAACAATTCATGTGGTCAGCTGGGTCTGGGCCATCAGCACGATAAGTATGAATTAACCGAGCTGGTAAATATGAATGTAAGGAGTGTCGTGTGTGGAGCGGAGTGCACCTTCTTGATATGCGAAGACTCAGTATGGGGAATGGGAATGAATAATTATGGTCAGTTAGGTGTGGCTTCTCCTCTGATGTCTTTATTCCCAATAGTATTGTTTGCATTACCGGATCACCAGCCATGCAAAATTGCGGTGTCTGATACTGCCTCTGTCCTCTATGTTGCAGCACCTCCTCGGATATTACCCGATAATAATACCGAGAATGAGCTCAAGGTATCGTATGCTGCATGGATGCTTACGAATCTACTTTTCTCTTGCTGTACAGATGATCAGTTGGAACTCTCCAAGTTTTCTCATGAATTACTACATGTTTTACTGCGTGAAATCAATGCGGTATCGCAACTGGTTGGTGAACGTTGTGTGGCTGATGAATGGAGTAATGTATCTCCTCGCAGCTTCCGTGAAGGTTCTGTGGGAATGATTACACAAGTCCTGTCGACCTGCCTTTCCGCAACCAATGATTCTGAAGCAAACTTTGTTCCTTTCACTTATATTAATCAGATTTTGACGATTATTGTGTCAAATGCTAGACACAGTAGAGGTCTGGTGAATGCACTGAAGGATGAAGAAGCATTGAATGTGTTACTTCCGCTGCTTCTGCAGTTATTCAAATTACATGAGAGTATGGCCACTTCTTCCAGTTGTCAGTATCTCTACCTAGATAATATTCCTTATACAACACCATTGCTCCTCTGCCTGAATAATCTAGTGAGTCTGCTGATAATGGTATTGCCTCATGTGAAACCCTCTGTCATTACCTCTTCCTTGACCACGTGTGTGTCGTCCCATATATTAACGAGTCTGAGTGATGGAATAGCCCGGCCCTCTAAGGATTCCCTATTCCCTGCGATTTTGTTACGGCAGATGGGTCGCATAGTTGTGATACCCTATGGTCCTACTAAGATGTTAATTCCAGCTCCCTATTTTGCCAGACTGATTGCCTCGAAATGCCAAGACTTGATTTGGGCGATGTTGCCATCGAGTGAATGGAATCGTTGTATCATGACGACTGTGTTTGCGTCTTCCAATCTTGCAGTCAATGTTTCTTCGGTCGTTCGTCATGTGCTCCAGCAGCCTGTGGAAGAGTCTGCCTTGAATGATCTGTATGTCGTTGCGGGATCCATTGCCTTCTTTGCTGGTTTCCCTTCCGTTCCGTCAATTGATGCACCGATTGCAGTAACAATAGGAACTCTTCGTCAAGACGGGCGGATTTTGATGTTCAAAGACCGTAAACGTAAGTATGACTGGAAGGGAGCTTGCATCATTAAACTAAACGGCAGCAAGGAACTGGCCTGGGTGTCTGATGTTCGTGAGATGACTTTGGTAACCAACCGAATTCCGATTGAGAGTTACTCGATGTTGCAACGTACTTTTGAGAATTATAATTCGATATTAAATGTAAACTCTACTATTCGACGTACCCGTAATTTGGCAATTCTGAGTCAACTGCAGGAACTAACGATGTACTCTATCATGTCTCTGTTGCAGTTCCCTCAGGCCGTCCCGTTTGTCACTCTTTCTTCAATTCGGTGCATCATGAATCATGTTCATGTTCCCATTCCTGTCCAATACTCATCTTCATCATCTGAAGCTCTGCACGAAAGGCAACAGCTAGTAGAGGGTTTGTGGAAGATTCAGGCATGGGAGAGCATTCGCAGTTCGTTCACCGTGACAAAGGACATTAACTACAGTGTAAACATCTGGCCTCCTCCACTACCTTATGGGATGCGTCGTTGCAATGTGTGCAGATTCCCCAATAGCCAGGATAGTACATCGTGCGTGCTATGCGGTGCAAAGTGCAATACGACTCTTTCTGAGCTGGTAGATGCAGCAAAGAACAAGACTGACATGAAGCAGCAGCAGAATTTGAACACCATACGTAACAGTATTTCATTGAATGGTGAGAAGGAAGTAGAGGAAAATCTGGGGCTTGCATCCAAGTGGATGTTTTTCGAGAGTATTGTAGAGCCTTCAGGGGCAAAGTGTACACTGCAAGGAAAGGAAAGTTGGAATGTGATTAGCATGATGAATTCACAAAAGCGCGTTTTGCGTCTGAGTCCAAAGTGTTCACTCCGTTTCCAGAATCCTTATGTTGGTTGTGATGAAGGTGTGTATTTGAACGAATGGACTATAATCATGGATGTAGTGACTCCAGATATCAAGAGTCGTGAGTACACTTGTCTACTGCAAACAGATCCAACCAACAAGCATCCTGGTTCATTCTTTGTTCGAAAAGATGGGTCTTGTGGAATTGGCGTGTATTCGCCTCCAGATGTGATCAAAACAAACTGTTTCCATCGTATTATCATCTGTGCAGACCTTCCAAATCACTTCGTTAAGTGGTATGTTGATGGCAAGAAGCAGGGTGAACTATCTCCAGAAACACTGCCTGGAGCGAAAGTGTTGATCGATGATCGATGGTCTATTGATACAGAGTTCATTGTAGGTAGTGATAACGATCCTGCTTGTGTTGGCACTTTCCTTATTTCCTCCTTGCAGCTGCGTCGGAAGATTGTTCAAGACAGAGAAGCATCACAAATAGGAATTGTAACCTTTGAAGGTCCTCCAGAACCGAGCAATGAGGACATTATCATTGATTTGGCTCAGGAGTTGCATGTGCCTCGTAGTTGGTGTTCCATTGCTTTAAGTAATGTGGGTGTCCAGAACGAGAGCACGATAAGACAGTGGATTCAGCATAATACTCATACAATTAATCGTATCATGCTGACAGAAGCAAAAGGTCTGCAGAAGCTGGGTTATGAGAGTCGACAGTGCAAGAGGCTGATTCTAGTGTATGGAAGTCGGCAAAAGGCATTGGAACGTCTGGAAGGAAATATTCCAAATAGCGCAGTGGAGAACGATGAAGAAATTACAAAGCATGTCGATGCGTTGGAGAAGTTGGAATACTCAATCAAAGAGAACAAATTAGTAAATCACGTCGGTATCTTCAATGGCTCGTGCTGGTCATGCTGCAAGAACCGGTTCGCTAAATCTCCAGGTTGCACAGAGGGTTATGGAAGATCAATGGGTATCATCAAAGTGGGCGATCGTGTTCGTCGAGGCCCGCAGTGGAAGTGGAGAGATCAAGATGGGTCTGGCTTTGGAATTGTTACAAATATAACGAATTGGGACTCTCACCTTTCTAAGGGTGTTCAGGTCTCATGGGATAGTGGTGAGAGTGGTTTGTATCGATGGAACGTAAATGGATGCTTTGACTTGGCGGTTATTGGAGAAGCGAGTAATCA
The DNA here is from genome assembly GCA_000963465.1 of Blastocystis sp. subtype 9. Classification (NCBI taxonomy): domain Eukaryota; class Bigyra; order Opalinata; family Blastocystidae; genus Blastocystis; species Blastocystis sp. subtype 9. The sequence continues at coordinate 14,154 of JZRO01000027.1, forward strand.
AACTACATATTCGTTAATATCGACTTATGGAAATGATAGTGCTGAAGACAATCCTTCCTATGAGATAGTGGACGATATAAAGCTTAAGTTTAACGACAAGCATACGAAAAGACGTGTTCGATTCCCTGATATTACTGATGCGACACTTCCTGAGATTCAGCAAGAGCTTTACACGACTTCGCGTGCTCTCTGCTCTTCCTATTCGCGCATTGCACTGCTAAACTTGCTCTCACTTGCCAACGATAAGACAAACGACAAGATTAACACTTATTCTCTGTTCATGGATTCTCGAGATAATCTCTTCCAGTTCTTCTTGTCTGCTTTTATCCAGAATAAGTCGTCTGTCCTCTCGGATATAGAGCCCCAGTTGGTGCTGAAGAGAGAAGTAAAGAAACTGCTGATTCAAGACGTCGAGAAGGCAAAGGAGATCATTCAAAAGTCTTCGAATATGTCTACGATGCTGCAGGAGTATGCAACCATGTGGCATAATTCATTCTCGCGACGAATGCTAGATAATCTTCTATTCGAGATTTCTCTCCTGGCACAGCCTGTTCTCTCAACTGCGCAGAAGACACTTCCGCTCGTGTCTACCACATCATACCGATTTATCGCCAAATATCCCGAGCGTAACATTAGTTTCTGGATCCCTTTCGCTGAGTCATGTGTCCCACTAGCAACCGTGGTGAAGTGCGGCGAAGGAGCCACTTTGGATTTGCCTCCAACTGAGATAACATATGTGGTCGATATGAGTCCGAAGGATGAAGGAGAGCAGCTAATGTTTGTGAAACCGGCGCGATATGAACTGTTCAATACATTTGTGACAACGAGTGGAGACAGCTTTTCCATTTGGAGGATTGTTCCACCTATGGATTATGCTGCATTTGGAATGGTCGTTTCTCATTCACAGAATCCGCCTCCTCTAAGTGATTACGTTTGTGTTAGGCGATCTCTTCTGTCACTGAGTCAAGCAACGGCTATCGAGAAGGCAAACGAAGTGAAAACTACTCCCCATACCTTCTGGACATCAACTTCCATCGCTCTGCATTTCTACGTCTCTGTCAACAATCAGCCTCCAGATGTAAATTTGGTGTTTTCTTTTAGAGGCGAGAGCAATGAAATGGAGCTGGGTTCGATCGAGCAAGTGGGGTGGATGTTGGATTCATTCGCTCATATTGTGAAAGATCCCTCGTTATCTATGGGAGATCTAACGGCATCGATCTTTGTTCCTAATATTTTGCAGGGACTAGTTGCTTATTTCGAGATAGCGTCGCCAAATCATCGATCCTTGATTCTAAACTATTTAACACTTTCAATTCGTCGTATGCGAACGAATGTGATCACACGTCCTGTGATAGAGATGTTGCGCGACTTCAGTTCTTGCCTGGATACTATGTATTTGCAGCAGTCGATCAATGGCCTGTATTCTCCTTCATTCCAAGCGCTTCTGGAGGTGTTACTCTCGGCAACGCTGATGTGCTATGATTCTCGGAAAGAAGGATATATTGAAGAGACAAATAATGTGGAACTGGTTTTATCGAAGCAACCCTATTTCAATACGCTCTCATCAGCAGTGGTCGTGATGGAAGCATTATGCCATCGTGAAAAGCGTCAGCTTCCACTGGAACATATTATGGATTCTTTCCTTCTGGAAATATTGGTCAGACTTCGTCAGAGTCTGTTATTCCAGTCTGAGCATCCCTACCAGGATATGTTACATCGTCAGCAGGTCGAGTGTCCGGGTGCCACAAGTCTGACATTCCGATTTGACTCAGAATCGTGTTCGGAAGAGGATGATATTTTTGCAATGTATGCTTTTTATTGAATGATGAATCTAGATTCCCGAACTCAGAGTCTCGAAATCCAATTCTTCTTGTGAGTGGAAATAACTACGGACAGTTAACTACCTCGGCAAAGACAGACCACTTCTACCTAGAATTCCCTTTCTGCCAAGTCGGTCGGCTACAGTGGATTCACCAGCCTGATATCGTCTCATACAATAGGGAGTGCACAATCATTGGCTATCGTTCGAGCAAGGCGTGGTGGACAGTCACAACTGAGAAGTGTGTTAGCTCGGGTATAGTTTCTTTCACGTTCTGTATTCGTCGTCTGAACCGTCAGAATCTCTTCTTAGGTATTTCGCTGAAGTCGATGTCAGCACGAGGATTCTTAGGTGAGAATCCATATTCCTGGGGATTGATGGCCTCCGGTACGATTTGGTATAAGAGCAAAAGACAGAACTTCTGCGACCCATTGAATGAGAATGATGTTGTGAAGCTGACAATTAACTTCTCGGAGCAGACGTTGTCTGTGACGGTGAATGGGAAGTACAAGGGAGTTGCGTTCCGGAATATTCCGAACAAGCAATCAGTCATGCCTGGTGTATCATTCTTTGATGCAGGAGATATGGTAGAGCTGGTGAGCTACAAGGTGTGTGCGACAACCTATACAAGATCAGACATTGAGATTAGCTACTTGAGCTCTGAAAGTACGAAAGAAGAGTCTGTTCAGTGGTTGAGTCGTGTTCCAGAAACACGATTACAGAAGGCACGAGAGTTAGAGAAGATGGGCTTTGATATTCATGTTTGTGTGCTGGGTCTAGAAGCGGCAAACGATGACAAAGAGCAGGCGGTTGATTACATTCTTACAAATATTAATGAGCTCAACCGAAGGACCGCTCATTTGATCAATTCTCAGAACAAGGCTGAATATGAGAAAATAAAGGAGCAGAAGATTAAGTGGTTTATGTCCGCTTTCTTGGAAGATGAGAAAAAGAATAGCATGCGACGTCTTCCATGGACATGTCCTTATTGCTCCACAGGTAACAACTTCACAGAGACAGTATGTGTGAAATGCCAACGGATGAAACCTGATTTGGAGTCGGCTGCTCAGTTGGAGAAGAATAAGCTACGATGGGGTTTCCGGCTGCATGTTCTTCCAGACTATTCGTCAGATTATCTACATCAGTTGACTCAAGAATCGATCAATTCGAACAGCTTGCAGCTTCCTGGAATTAATAAATGGACGATAGAGTCCGACCATGATTTAGTAGACCTGGCAACCGAGTACTGCTACTTGTATAACTATGATGTGCTGACGGTGTTCCCTGAGCGTCTGGACCCTTCGGATCAACTGTTGATGAAATACCCGAGACTCATTGATTTCTCGAAGAGCCAGATGCAGATTCGATTCTATCTCCTCCAGCAGTTGAACTTAAAGCTGAAAGAGGTTCTTCCCTTCATCAACATTTCCTGCGAGGATTCGTATGATCTTCTGTATTGCTTGATTACATAGTGCGAGCTCCCTAGCGAAGAATCTTCGGTTGCTTCGAGGACTCATCTTCCGATCTATCAAAAATGACTGGCTCACGAAAGTGATATAGTTTGTATGGATAAACTGTAGGCACTCTCAAAGTCCAACTATACTGGACGAACATCTGTGACAATCGATCGAGCAGCTGCTGCCTCGTTCACAGAAACGAAGCGTTGTGATTTCCAAGGTAATCGCACGAATTTCGGCCAGCTCTTCCAGCAAGTAAAGGGAATAAACCCAGAGAAGTTGCGTAACAATCGACAGCCATTTACAGTGGCGTTTAAAGGTGAATATGGAGATGATGCCGGTGGCTTGTTCCGTGAGCTGATGTCAATGATCAGTCACGATATTGAATCGGTGTCTCTTCCTCTATTTATCATCTCTCCTAACGGCCATAACAATCTTGGAAAGAACTGTGATGTGTTCGTTCCTAAGCCCGATTCGACTACAGCGGAATGCATCGAGATGTATGAATTCCTAGGAAAGCTGATTGGTGTGGCGATTCGCACCGGTAATCCGCTAACGATTAACCTCGCGGACTTGTTCTGGAAGCGATTGGTGGGGAAGGAGATCACAATAGAAGATATCACATCGATCGATACCCAGTTTTCTAATGTATATCCAATTCCACTTGATAATTACTAGCAAATCACCACAATTGAAGATGGGATCAAGAAAGATGAAGAGACCTGGGCGAGTATGTGCAAACAGATGCACTTGACCTACACAGTGACAAATAGTGCAGGCAAACTCGTGGAATTGTTCCCTGGAGGCAGTGATGTGACTGTTCCTTGGTCTGATCGCGAGCATTACTTAGAAATGATGAAAGAATACCGAATAAAAGAGTTTAATCCACAGATTGATGCAGTGTGTATGAATCTTCGTAATATGTGAATGGTAGATCGAGGACTATCGACGCAGATTCCTCGTCATTTCCTGCCAGTTTTTACCGAGAAGGAGTTGAAGACAATCGTCGTGGGTCGTGCTAATATAAATGTCGAGTTGCTGAAGAAACACACAGAGTATGGTGATGGCTACAAGGAGTCCAGTCCTGTGATTCAGAACTTCTGGAAGGTGCTGAAGGACTTCTCAGATGAGGAGAGAGAATTGTACCTGAAGTTCGTCTGGGGTCGTTCTCGATTGCCTCTGGAGTAGTGGAAAAGGGTGAGGATAACAATTAGTGAAAAAGGATGGGATCGAAAACACACGATCAATAAACTGGATCGGAGAAATCCGGATGGAAACTACCCTATGTCGCATACCTGCTTCTTCATTTTGGACTTGCCGAATTATTCGTCGTATTCTGTGTGTCGTGATCGACTGTTGTATGCCATTCATAATTGTCAGGATATCGATACCGATGAGACTACGAATGCTTATAGAGCAGCGAATCGATAATCCCGATGTAGATTGGAACTCCTCTCCATTTGTTTGTTTACACCTTTTAAAACAAAGTGTATATGGGCGAAACTCCTCAATTCCATTCTTTCTTGGAATTGCAATCTTTCTGTGCTAGGAACAGTTTGCAGATTGCTTTCCACTTGAACTACTTATTGCAACTCTCTCTTTGTGGGATTTGAAAAGATTCTCGAGCAGGTGGGTAAGACGCGTATTATGTTTCCAGTATTTTTGTTTTCTTGTGGCTAATGATAAGAACGGTTATTATCTGCCACAAATGGAACCTGTTGCAACTGTTATGAATGGAGGAAATCGTCCTTCTTTCCAGTACGGGTACAGTGTGTACTATCGAAATAGGTATGCAACTTTGGGGAATCTTCAGTCGCCAGAAGTCTTGAACCCTGGCGACACTTTGTTAAAGTAATATTTTTCTGGAGGAGGTTTATGCATAGTTATGGAGATTATTGGAATGGGCAAACCTACTATCCTCGAGATGGTAGCTATGTATCATATATATCGTATCCTAATTCTTATTCGCAGGAGTTTGTCTGGTGTATTTGATTGATGCGTAGAAATATGTTTTCTTCGAATCAAGAAGAGCTTCCCAATTATTCCACTTCAGAATCGTATTGGGTGTCTCGAGAGAATTTTCCTTCTACCTCTGCGTTTGAGCCGTCATATTCGTTTGATCGAGTTCCACGTCACTCTAGCCCTTGTCCCCCTTTCTACCCTTTAATAGAAGATTATCCTCCCTCCTACACTCATGCTTCTTCCATTTCATCTCTGCACGCTTCGTCTGCGGATCAGTTTTCAATTCATCCATCGTTGCTGGGTCCTACTCCGTTTCTTCATGAAACACCCTATTTTGAGAGTTCAGTCGCTCCTCCCGATTACCTCGTTCCTCTGCTCAGACTCCCTGACTACGAATTGGTGTGGAGTCGTCTCGATGCTCCCTCTCGTCGATATCTCTACAACAACGCGATGCAACAACACTCCTCTCCGTCTCCCCCACCACAACAACACGTGTCTCGTCGACAGAACCTCCTTCTCGCCACCGTAAACTCCGGATTGGCAGGTTGGGTGGAGCTGGCTCGATGGGAACAGGATCATGGCGCCTTCTTCAATGCGCACACTATCTATGACGTAGCGCTTTCTCTCTATCCACACAACGAGATTCTACTGCAGAAAAAACTGAAGGTGGAAGAACGAGTGGCACATGGCGACCATGTACATGAAGTACTTCTTGAGTTGATTGAACTCAACACATCAAAATCTGTTAAGGTACTTGTCGAGGGTATCACATCTCTTGCAAAATTAGGTTACGAGCGCGAAGCAGTAAAGCTTTTCCACATGATTCAAAAATCCCCGCGGTTCTATACAGGCAATCTTATCATGGAAATCTTGCTGTGCGAAGATCGAATTGGAAGTCGTGATCGTTTGCTTTCGATGATTCCGCGTGTTTTATCGGAGTTTCCAAAGCATGGCCCAATCTGGTTTTTCGTCTTTGATTTTTATGAGCATGATACTCTTGCCTCATGGGATACATCAGAACCGCGGTTATTATTTCCCCATCGATGTTTGGATGGACTATTGAAACTAGCAGAAACCTGTCTTCCGACGGACATCCTATGGAAAATCCTGTCGAATAGGAATCAGTACTGCTTCCGATGTTGTGTCTATACACAACGAGCAGTTTCTATCTACGGAAGTTCGTTGGCGATTATGCTGAAAAGCTACCACATTCTTAGTAGATATCTCGCAGAAGACATGAGGAAAGCTATTTCAAAATGTCCTAATACTCTTGTGTGGAAACTCTATCTTCAGTTCGGTCGTTTCACTGCTGCTGTGGGATGGAGAACTCTGGCCCGAAATGTTGTATTTCTTGGAAGAAGTCATGCATAGTATCTAAGAAGGAGTTTTGTCCGAACACCTCCAAAATCACTTCATCGTGTTCTCTTAGAATTCGGGAAATTGGAATTTCTAATTGGACATCCGCAAAACGCTAGTGGACTTCTTGCCCGAGGTTTTCGCCAGTTTCCGAATGAATGGAAACTTCTTTTGGAGCAGGTACATCAACTGGTAAGGAACTGGAGGGAATTGTTAATAAGATTATTCAGGATCGATGGGTAGAGGCGTTACATCTCATCAAATCGGCTCTTCGACTTCACCGTGGGGCAGGTCGATTGTGGTCGACTTATATCCATATCCTCCATAAGTTGGTATTCTGCTTTATTTATTAATCTAGAATGTTCGGTGGAGATGTTGCCTTGGGAGCGTTTCGTCGTGCACTGTGCCACGTGACTAAGTCGGGTGAAGTGTGGTGTGAGGGAGCGCGCATCTTTTTGGATCCATGTTGTGTAGCGTTTTCTCCGATTACAGCTTCTAAATGCCTGAATTATGCGGTGTTTTTCACGCCTCAATACGGTGACAGTTTTATCGAGTCAATCCGTTTGTTGATGGTTTGTTCAGATCGTTTCCTGGCATTTCATGACTGTAAGAATGCATGCGTATTGTCACTACTGTTACGATCATTACCGGAAATTGCTCTATTTGTGAAGAGAGCGTCGTTTTTCGAGTCAAACTATGGGTTTTGCTGGTTCCGAGTGCAGCCTTTTATGCAGTCGCCATCAAAGGAAGTATTGTACGCGAGTGTGGTGCAGCTGTCCCGCGAGGTGGCGTGGAACGCTGCGTTATATTATGAGGCAATGTTAAAAGGTAAAGAAAGAAGTGCATGCAAGCATCGATCGATTGTGACTGGACTGAAGCCGAGCTTTGCATTGGATTATATTCCATATGCAGATCGGTTATTATGTAACTTGAAATTGCTATATGGAGCACGTCAGATGGATTTGTGAGTTGTTTGAGCAAACACAAGACACAAAACTAACAACTATGCATTGGAGCGGAAAGAAACAGAGGGCTGCAAAGCAGGCTCATTTTCACCTTCGACATTCTCGTCTTCTAAGAGACGTCGAATTAACTTTCGGAGAGGTAACTCCTCCTTACTGCTGATTAACTTGTATTGCCTTTCGAACATTACAAATCGCTTAAAGTACGTGTTTAAATGGGTTTCAGCGCCCACTTGGATAAACGACTAGAAGGAAGTCCTAACAATTAGCAGTACATTCAAGTGATGATGATACACATGGGCGTAAACACGAAACAGCTTCTTAAATATATTCGATACTGTAGGGATAAAGTCTTCAGGAAAAACACCATTCTTGCATTCATTGTAGGGAGAACGCTTGAAGAGATCGGAAATGTATTGGAAGAGGGAATTGATATACTCGTTTGCACTCATCTACCCTTAAAATCCCACACAATACCTACACTCACGGGGTTGCTTCCGTGGGAATCTGTCCATAAGTACGTGTAGTGTGGCCCTGCTGTCATTTCTGGACAGGAGGTCCGCGTGCACTCCTCTGCGATACTACATGTAAATCGGAGGAATGAAAACAGAACGAATCATAAAGAAGAGTAATATCTTGCACAAAATAAACTAGATTTGTATAGATCCATCTACATCACAAGTGGAAGACGAAATTACTCTTCTACTGTTGTGTTGACAGGAAGCTTGACTTGTTCCTTCAGGGATGAGTCATTGTACAAAGTTCGGGATGTAAGACCCTCAGCTCCTTCATAGCTATTCATCCTATAAAATAAACTGCATACCTAGATACTCTTACATTCGTTTCTTCTCTTTCAAGGTCGGCTGCGCCGATTTTAACTCTGCTTCACCTCCTTGCTTATGTGAATGATGTAATTCTTTGTGTGGATGTATGTCTAAAGATTAGTCACTAAATATGAGAGAACCATCTCGCATTGTCTTATCAAGATCAGCAAGTTTCTCTGAGCCTTTCTTTTTATTTTTCTTGCCTGCCATCTTCTCATAGCTCCCTTTGCTACATACAGAGCCCATGATAACACCTTCCTTGGTTTTTTGAATTGTGATACAATGATAAAATCGGAGCGATTTTTGGATCTTAATGAATAATCAATCATAGTTTGCTTCAGATAGTGTAGTGACTGGCCTTGCAGAGACTAAACAGAGAAACGAAAATAAACAACTTCTTGATGCGAAACAATACAAGTGCATAGAATAAAGGGTTGCTGTGGATATCCTACTACATTGCTTACATATATAGCCACACCCCGATTACTTTAGAGAATAAGTGCTTGTTATCGTTACAAACATTATTCAATTCCCCGCGACAACATATAAACGGTACTTTGCTAAACAGCAGAGAAGCATGCCTTCAGTTTCATTTCGAAGAATATCGTCAAAGACTAAGAAACTGATCTTGCGACTCTCGTTTTATTTATCTCATAGACAAGGAGTTGTTGAGATACCTGATGAAATGTAATCCATTTCACTCTATTTAACTATTTCTAGATGGGACACTCTTATATCTGATTTGAACAAATCTGTGGATAGCATCAGTAGTCTTGTTTACCGTATTTATGTATGATTATTCGTAGAAAATGAATGCCAGTAAATTTGCACAGTCATTTCGTCGTAGAAGATATATGGTGTATTGATCTTAGAAATGATAACCTACATGATGAATGCTGCAACATCATTTGTTGATACAGTTATGGAAAGTGATGAAACAGAGTTGAAGGAGAATCGTCAGAAGTATGCTGAGTTAATTTCTTCTATACGTGTAAATTGTATTGTTCATAATGTATCTGTTATCACGGATCTACACAATAGATCTCTATTCTGGAGAATGAATTGATCCCTCTCTTGCAAGAATTTCTCTACGAACTCCTTGAATTACAAGTATCTGTACTTATTGTGCAATATCTAGAAATTGTGTGAAGAGCGAATCAAATACAAGTTTGATGTTGATCACTATCAAACAAAAGTGGATTCCTTAAATCAAGCTATCCGCAAGGACGATAAGAAGCTACAAAGAGTAACATCACGTTTTTTTGTGAAGTGTAGAATCAAGTGAAACTCAACTTTTCCAAGCATCGACTTGAAGTGATCGATGCTCCTCTTGTGACTCGGTTGCAAGAGTTTGAGTCAAAGCGTGAGGGGATTCTGAACTACGCTTTCACCACACTCACTGCTGTTCAGCAAAAAGTGTTCGCTTCCCTTGCGAGTGGGTTGGAAGGCTACCAGGTCAGTGAGTTCCCTTCTGTTCCTCGCATACCCATTCTATCGAATTATGGCAGTGGTAGGGAAGACTGTGATCTCATAAAAAGATGAGGATGTTGTCCAGGCTAAGCAGGAGATTCAGAAACTCTCTCAGAATGACCGGAGATATCTCGGTTCTGCTGACCAAGCAGAGGCAAGCGAGTCTATAATCGAACCCTCTTCCACTGAAGAGGTTGTTCGAGCTACTCAGAGCGTTCAAATCGTTAATTCTCCTCCTCGTGAACCTCCTTCTTCGCAATCAGAATCCTTACAGAACTCACCATCTACTGTGTTACCTGCTGTACTTCCTATACCTCCCACATCATCTGCGCTACGTACTCCCCCTCCACCTCCTACACGTCCTTCTGCATCCACTCTTTATGTATCTCCTACTTCTTCTCTTCCTCCTGCACCTCCTTTACGTCCTATTCCAAGTCGCGATGCAAATTCTCCAAGACCTCTTCCTGTAGCACCTACACTGGCTCCTCCTCACTTGCCTTCTGTTCCTCCCCATCCTGCTCATCGTCGTTTACAGAGACCACCTCAGTCGTCTCCTATTTCTAGTGATATGCCTTCTTCTTGTTAATTTTCCCTCTTTGGAGATGTTTGTTCTAAAACCGTTAATTTGGAATAACCGCGATTAGTGGTAAGTCGAGTATCTTTCACTTTTTATATCAAAAAAATGTTTGGAAAGAGTTTTCGTAGTACACTGACTAAGTTCACCTCTGGTGCAAAGAATATGGTAAATAAGACTGCTTCTGCAATCAAGCACAAAGGAAGCGTTTCTGAAATCCCCGATGAATTGTAGGCTATTATAGCATCACATTGTAACGATTAGTTGGGAGGAGCATATGCAGAAGTTGAATGCGAACTATGAAGAAGTGATCAACTTGGTAGGTTGTTTTCTCTCCTTTTTACGATTAGGAGAGTGGCGTCAATACTTTTCTTGATCGTACAGAGGGTATTCTCCTTCTCTTTCTGTAAACTGTAGAAATGGTTGAGAGTATGTTCAAGATTTATGGGTGCATCAATGCAATGACCATTTCAAATGATCAGCAGGCAAATGCAACTGCTCGAACTGACATGCTGAATAAGGTTAACACGCTGAAGGAGGATAACTCTTCTGTATGTGATTATGGACAATCTGACATTTAGTTTGAGAGAATACGCTCTGAGATCTTGCCTCTTCTGAAGGAATACAGAGAAGAGCTGGAGAATCTCATTGTAACTTTTTTGTTTGTGGTATTATCAAGTAGAAGTTGTGTGACGAACGTTCCGCCTACAAGCTGGAGCGCGACCACTACCATCTCAAAATGGAGAAGCTTACAGAAACCACAAAATTAGGAGAAAATCCGGAGTTGATTGCTCGTGTATGTGTTATCAGCAATAGTGATTCATAGAACAACGAGAAGCAGAGTCGTGCAGAGACTCAGCTGCAAATGATTGAGGCTCCGTTGTTGCTTCGTCTTCAGAATTTTGAACAGCGACATGATGCCACTCTTAGTTACATTTTCGATGTGGTGTCGTCAGCTCAGAAGCATTACATGCAAGCTGTGTCTGGTCTTTTTGTCAGTGCTCCGGATACAGTTCCTGTGGAGAACTCGCCCTCGTTACCGTTGATTTTGAACTATGGAACACGGTCGGATATCGATGAGGTCAAGGCAGCCATTGCAAAGCAGAACGCAGAGTTCAATCATCAGATGGAAGCTGCAAAGAAGCGAAAATCGTCGGTAGACAAGAATGCAAAGTCTGTTTCTGTTGATCTCCCTATTCCGGCTGAGCAGGCAGTGCAAACTTCGGTTGATAATTCTGTGTTCCCTTCGAGTGTATATCCAGAACCAATCCAGCCAACGCAACCTACACAGCCTGCTCCAGTTCATAGTCCTGTTTTCCCTCAGGATGTGTATGCTCAGCCAGTGCAGCCTGCTCCGATGCATAGTCCTGTTTTCCCTCAGGATATGTATGCTCAGCCAATGCAGCCGATGCAGCCAGTACAACCAATGGAGCCAATGCAACCAGTACAGCCGA
>JZRO01000285.1:0-60950 GCA_000963465.1 Blastocystis sp. subtype 9
AAGGGACAGGATGAAGAGGAAGCGGAGCCAGAGACAATCCTCACCTTCCAGGCTGTCGACGGCACTTCTCGCAGCTATGCCTATCGTGAGCGACGCTCCGATGATCGTCGTGGTGATCGTTCCGAAGGCCGACGTGGTGGCCGTGGTGGTCGCGATGATCGCCGCCCTCGTACTCCCAAGCTGAATCTGAAGAGCGAGCGTGCGTTCCCTAAGCTGTAAGTAGGAGTGAAATTCGATTCAGTGCCTCTTCTTGCATACTGTTTGTTTGAGACAGTTTGATTTGAGAACGTTGTGATGTCGCTGCTGTTAAGCCATTCAGGAGACAGCGAAAATGTACTCTGAATATCACGAGATGATTGTTATAACATCTCTGAATGGAGCAACTCGATAAGGACACATATCAAACAAACAACTGTAATGATCTTCAGTTCTAACAGCTTGTAAAGGGATGTGTAGTGAATAAAATTGGCAATCGAGTGCATGTAATTTAACAGGAGTCATAATAGCATTAGGAACTGACAAAACATTCTTTACCACAGGAATAAGATAGCCCGCAGTCTTGCGTTCCTGTGTGACCAACTCAGCCAAGGGAGAATGTCCCAAATCGGCCGATTCCCTCTTCACGAGCAGACATCCCGAGGAGGGATCTGCAGGTGGTTTTTGAACAGGGACGATGTTGATCACCCGACTGCTGAACATGGAGCAGCGATGACTATGCGAGGCAAACTGTTTGGCGTAGCTCAGTAGCTCACTCTTGTTGAAGGTGATGAGGCAAAATGGCAGCACGGGCTTCAGCGACGGAGTCAAAGCGAATTGAGTGCCCACGCTCTGTTCGAACGACGAGTCCGGAGTGGTCAGGCGATCGCTCTCGATCGAAAGGGTATCGGCTCTCTCTGCATCCACTCCTGACGAGGGAGGACCGTTCTTGGCCTCACCCGCTTTGGTCTCAGCTGGATCAGAAATAACCACATATTCCGGGAATTCCAAATGTAGCGATGTCAGATACTCACTGCTTAAGTCCGACTTCAACTCAAGCAGCGAGGCGACTGCAGGGGATATGACTTTGCGCTTCTCTTCTGGAGATAGTAGAGGATCAGATAGAATGGAGCGGAGAACAGATTGAATTGAACGATCCACTGGAGAAAGAACTTTTTGGAAAGTATTGTAATCGCTAGAAAGATGCTCATCGATTATCTTTAAACGTTCATCCACCAGGTCCTGCAAAGTCTCGGTAAATAAGTCTACTCGTCTACCAGTGAAATGTCATACTAACCATTACTCTTGCTCGTCTAAACTAGAATAATTGTATAAGTACTGCGTATCTTTATCTTCATGTTCGAAAGTCGTTGTTTGGACCCGCTTTTGCTCTTCCTTGTCTAAGGTGGTGTTATCAGGATCCCTTTTTACGCGAGAAAAGTATTTCTGAGCATGACTCCGAACCTTTGTTTCAACCACTCACTTAAGCCAACCTGCGTTATTGTCCTAGTTTTTACCACCTCTGATACTAACTTCCAGTCATTCCCATATTGAGACAACCCCCTTAGAAATCGTTCATGCTCTGCTATAGACCACCTTCCAAAAAGCAAATTTTCTCCTGTACCCTTTTCTACATTTCAACATCATGCACTCGCATATACGAGGAGTAGATTTGGTTGAAGTCGTATCAACTTCACTGTTCATAAAGTGATTTCCCCAATATCCAACAAAAGTACAAAACAGCAAAAAAGAAATTAGTTATTCACACAAACAAAAATCATAAATATTACTTCTCTCCGTGCTCCTTTTCATATTCCTGATATTTTTCAATATAAGGCAAAACTACCTCCCAAATCTTATTCTCCTTTACTAACTTGTGTACATGCTTGATATCAGGACTCATGAAGCGGTCGCGAGTGTAAGGAGTTACGTTCTCTCTTACCAAGTCGTACACCTTCTGCAGAGGTTCCGTAGGCTTCTCGCCCAGAAGCCACACTCCCTGGCAGGCAGCCAGCAACTCGATGGCGATGACATTCTCCACGTTCTCCGTTACCTCCAGAGCCTTTCTCGCGCAGAAACCTCCCATCGACACATGGTCCTCCTGACCAGCCGAGGTGGAGATCGAGTCCACGGAGCCAGGGTGAGTGAGCACCTTGTTCTCGCTCACCAGAGCAGCAGCGCAGCAGTGAGCGATCATGAAGCCGGAGTCCAGACCGCCACGCTCCTTCACGGTCAGGAAGGGATTCAGTCCTCCCAGCGAGGAGTTCACCAGACGCTCCAGACGACGCTCCGAGATGTTGGCGATCTCGTGGATGGCGATGGCCAGATAGTCGAGGGCCTTCGCAGGGTACTCGCCATGGAAGTTGCCTCCAGAGATGATGATGGGCTCGCCATCGTCGTCGCGGAAGATCATGGGGTTGTCCGTGGCGCTGTTCAGCTCGGTGGTGATGATGTTGCGCACGAAGGCGATGGTGTCGTGCACGACTCCATGCACCTGAGGAGCGCAGCGCAGAGTGTACGAGTCCTGGACCTTCTTCTTGTCGGTCAGTTTCTCGAAGATCTCGCTCTTGTACAGATCGTTGTTCAGACAGGCGCGCATGCGCTGAGCCACGGCACGCTGGCCTTGGTGCTTGCGTGCATCGTGGATGAAGTGGCGGTAGGCTGCGGTGGTGCCGCGGAGCGCCTCGAAGGTCATGCAGCAGATCACATCGGCCTCCAGAGCAGCGTGCTCAGCGCGCACGAGAGCCTCGGCACCCAGAGTGGAAATGAACTGAGTGCCGTTGATGAAAGCGAGACCCTCCTTAGCGCGCAGATGCACCGGAGTCAGGTTGTACATCTTTACCAGTTCGGCAGTGGGCTTGATGGTCAAATCCTTGGGATCCCAAGCCTCGCCCTCTCCAATCAAACCAAGACACAAATGAGCGAGCGGAGCGAGATCACCCGAAGCTCCCACAGTTCCCTTCAGAGGGATCACAGACACGACGCCAGCGTTAAAGAAGTCTAGAATGAACGAAACATGCAGGTCGTACCAAGCGCGCGCTGGAGAGACTCGTGGCTGACACCACTATTTCCCTTCGCAAGAACGTTGCAACGAAGAGCCAGCATGCGCAGCGAACGTTCGTAGCTGAGATTCTCGCCCACTCCGGAAGCATGGGAACGAATCAAGTTTACTTGCAGTTCCTCGACGGACTCGGGAGGAATGATAACATCCTTGAAGTTTCCAAATCCGGTGTTGATTCCGTACTTGACAATCTTATTCTCCACAATATCATCTACGACTTGTCGTCCAGACTAGGTATTACCACACTAACCGTGTCCTACGTCAACCTTCTCCCAAGCCTCCTTACTTAAATCCAACTTGTACTTTCGGTAGCCAAGCTCCATCAACTATCCGTAAATAGACGCTGCAAGCTGATACCATTTCAGGGGTAAGGGATTCTCCATCCAAGTAATAAACGGGTTTCTCAGCACTCATAGCAGTTGTACACAAATTTATGAAAGATGTTCCTATTACCACTGTTTCCCCAATTAGGAAATGAATTTTCATTGGCGCACCTATTTTAGTGCACCACTTTAGAATATCGAAACAAACAATTCACCCTCAATTATATTTATTACTATCTCTCTCTGGTAACTTCCAGATACCTGATAAGTAAGCAAATCGAGTCGCCACCATATCACGAAACATAGTCACCGCTGCTTGAATAAGACTCACTTTGCTTCCTTCAATTTCTACCCATTTCACCGGAACTTCCTACACGTAACAAGCAACGAACAGAACATACCTTGATTTTGAAACCTAATCGGCTTGTAACGTACAGAACCTCAATGTCGAATGCCCATCGCTGGAGATGGAGCGAGGAAAACACGCAGCGGGCCACTCGTCGCGAGAAGAGTTTAAAACCGCATTGCGTGTCGTAGATTCCGTGGACACCCGAGAGAACATTCACCAGGAAGTTAAAACCGTACATCAGAACGTTGCGATACCAGGCGCGCTTTTTATAATCACGTGACAAATCTACCTGAGCAACTGCGTTCTGTTTGAGGTGGTTTCGAGATCCGACGACAACGTCGCTTCCTTCCTGGGCTTCTTTCTCCAGCTTTTCAATCTCAGCAAATGATGTCGCTCCATCTGCATCAGCCATCAAAATGTAGCGTCCTCGTGACGACAACGCTCCCTAGAGTGAACAGCTCCACTGAACTCTACCAAGCGAATCGCACCTCCCTTTCCTCTGTTGTGAACCTCCACCAACACGCGGATATTGGGATTGTTGTACTTCTTAATGTAGGCATAAGCTACATCTTTGGTTCTATCCTTGCTTCCATCATCTACCACGATTACCTCCCACGTAAATGTCCTAAACGTGAACATTTGGACAGAACAAAACGGGTCTTGCTTCGATCGCTCAGTCAAATAAGGAAGACACTCGTCCAGCATCTTGGGCAGTCGCTCCTCTTCGTTGTATGCAGGAATAACCACACTCAGATACAAAGAAGGTTCATCAAACAGAGAAGGAAATTTCTCGTGTTTTCTAGTCGTTACTATGAATTATATTGATAAGCACGATGAAAGTGGGTTAAAAAACAGAGTTTCCGATTCAACGATCTCCTGCTCCTTCTGGGAAAATGACCGGATAATGGGGGAGAAAAGCCAGCGAATGGCAAGGATCTGCAGGATGAAAAGATGACAGATTGCATACGAAGCTGACACATACGCTGATTCCGATACCAATATCTGATCATAAGTATGTGAAACGAATCATACAGAGAATCATCGTTTTGTTTTAAACAAACATCTGTACTCCAAAGAGTTCAATAATTCCATGTATTGTACAGCTTCTTTGTGCATATCTTCAGCACTGCGAGGAACCCGTTTTGCGTCCGGATCTACGCTCAACAGCAAGCAAGGTCATTACTCACAGGCTGGGATCCAGCAAACACTGGTTTCAGATCTGCCTTCTCCAGCATATCGTAGATCGAGTCTTCCGGGAGATCGCCGCACATTCTGGGAATGACATGCACATGGACCTACATGTGACTCTACGAGCGCAGATACATGAGGCACCGTCTGTCCCGCCGCAGGACCGTCCTGGACGGCAACGGTGACGGCCTGCGTGTGATAGCAGTGCTTGATCATCTTGACGACGCGGTGCGTCAATCGCATCAAATCGGCCATCTCCTCCTCCAACAGACGGTCCAGCGTGGGCACGGGACGTCTAGGGAGCACCATGACGTGGCCGGGGGCGAAGGGCTTCAGATTGACGGAGCAGAAGGAGAGAGAAGTCATGCCGAACACCTGACTCATCGGCAGAGCGATGTGCCCGAAGGGAAGACAGTCGTCGCGCTCCAGCCTCTCGCAGCCCAGCAGACACGAGAGGAGGTCCTTCAGACTCGAGATCGTAACGCTAGGGAGAAGAACAACCGCGACAATACGCATCTTCCACCACACTGCAGTCGTTGAGGAGAACCCGCTCAGATGTGATCGCGAGGTGGCTCGGGTGCTTCAGCGATTGGTTGTCGGAAACCTACGCGTCATGGCATTTCCAGATATCGAACGAAAATAGAATTCTTGATCGGAGGAACCACCTCTCCGTTCCAGTACGATCTAGAGTCAAGAGTGGCCTCAATCGCTACTGTTCAAAGTCCAGATTCACCTACACATGAATCTGCGATCAAAGAACGAACAGCACTGTCTTCGGCGAGGAGAATGGGTCTGATGGCGCACTTTTTCAGTGACTTGCAAAACTGGAGAGTTGAGCAGTCTGGAGTCTTTAGGTTACACCGAAATAGAGAGCCAACACTAAGGCGTTCACAGAGCGATTTTGGGACAAGGACATTGAGAATCGTTCGCTCCACCATTTCCTTGTGGACAATGATCATAAGTCTCTGAAACGATGTAAGGACCATAGCAGAACAGCAGGACTACGGAGTTGTAACTGTTTGTGCAGTTGCAAGAGAGTGTTCAAACAAACACCAAACAAGCATCTCACTAAAAACTAAAGAACGAAAAGTTTCCAGATCTACTCTCTCTTTCCTGTTCATCCTTGTTCTATCGGTGAGTCTCCTGCGCCAGTGCTACTTCTTTGAACACCTTAAACGTTCTGTTGAGACTCGCATCGAGCATGAGAACGCAGGCGACATTTTCACAGCGATAGCAATAGTTGGGTGCCGACCACACGGTGACGAGATTGGACCTCGAGAACATGTACTGGAATCCCTGCTGCACCATCTGATGGGCCCTGCAGATGAGTTCCAGTCCGTTTGTTTCGGTGAAGTGATTGACCGGAGACTCTCCAAAAACGTACCCCGCGCCTCTGGGGGACTCGTGGAACCCGTCGACGTTGTCGGGATCCGACCAGAGGAGGTCAGAGAAGGGGCCTGAGGAGGGTATCTCCTCGGTTCGCGAGATGGTGCGGATCTGCTGGTCAGCCCGAGCGATGGGGTACCTGGTCGATGGTGTTGATCGAGGGGGAGAGTCCGCCGTGCACGCAGAGGATGCGGTTGTCCACGAGCTAGGGTGGAGAGCCCCCATCGCACCTACCGCAGCCACGCCGAGGTAGTCGAAGACCTCGGTGCACCACACCCACGGATCCGTGCTCTCGTATTTGTGCGTGATCTCGTAGTAGAAGCCGTAGATGCGGGTGATCTCGCGACTCTCGTGGTTGCCTCGCAGAAGCGTTATCTTGTCGGGATAGCTAGATGCACAGGGGGGAGAAGAAAGCACCAGAGTTTCAAACTCAACAGCAGTTGGAGCGTCTCGCAGCTTGCATATCCACGGTCCACGTAGTCACCCTACGCATGGAACACGACATCAACAAGCCACCATAAAAATGTAGCTATGTTCTGGAATGTCACCTCCGATCTTGAACAGTTCCAATAAGTCACTATATTGACCGTGAATATCTCCACAAATCTAGGATTCACGGCAAACACAAGACAGCTCACATTCACAGGACTACTCACTGGCTGGACAGTATTCTCCTCGATTAGAATCTCCTTTACCTACCATTCAGGAAAAACGCAACCACGCACGCATTCACACAGCAACTTGAGCATAGGCATAGGCAAAAAACCATGTTCCCGAATATATGACAAAAACTCCATTTCGTTTGATTGAACAAGACCCTGGCACACAGACCTTAGATTATTTGGATAAGATAGGGATGCACTACCAGTAAGTATTACACAATTTCATACGCTTTTGATCCCAAATAACTATGAATGGGACAGCATGAAGAAACCCAAAATACCAGCAATTTCTGGAGGCATGCTTGTCACATTTTTACACTCATTTTTAATGAAATCTTTTGATATCAAATTAAATAATGGATTTCAACACACATCCCCTCATTTAAGAACGTTTCAAACAAACAAAACTACATAGGTATAGAAAAGACAACGTCCATCATTTGGTTGAAATCCAGGGTCACATAGCCCTTGCGCTGAGGATCGTACTGTTGCATTTTCATAGCCACAATCTGAATCACGGAGCATGCCTTGATGAAGTTGTCCAAATTCAGAGTACCGACGTGGTTCGAGTCCAGATTCGAGAATATGAGCGAAACAGTCGGAGGAGGGAAAGAATACCCCAAACGGATTAATGCTTGGCTAAACTCATTATAATCCATAAAGCCCGAGTGATCCGTGTCAAAGAAGGCAAATGCGTCTCTCCACTGATTCAATTCAGAAACAATTGCAGAAAACTCATTGATGTCAATCATGTTGCTGCGGTCACGATCGTGCTTCAGAGCAAGTTGATTGCACACATCAGAAGAGATCTGCAACCCCATCAGTTGAAGACTCTCTTTTAACTGGTCACAGTTAATCTGACCACTACGTCAAAACAAACACCTAAAAGTACAGTCCTTTCGCAACTGTGTTAAACGCACTGTTGAGATCCATAGGCATTGGTGGTCTTGGCTGCATCGAAGAACCAGGTCCCGGAAGGTTAGACTGCATAGGAGTATTTACAAACGAAGATTTCAAAGGAGTTACTATCAATCATTCGAAGAAGTGGAGGGATACAGTCCAGCAATCCTTTGCACACAGGACACTACAAATGATCAAAGAAAACTTCACTCACATTCAAAGTAGGAGTAAACTGTTGGATTCTCAAAGAAGATTTACACAAAGGGCAAGATATATCCATTATCAAAAAAACTATAGAATTCGTTTGGGAGTTACAGCGCACAGATATCCTGTCTGTAGCAATAGGTACAAAAGCAACGAGCAATCATGTTGTACCAAGAGTCGCAAAAAGAAGCCTCTTGTACAACTGCATCATCAATATCACAGTACGACGCTTTTAGGAAAGTACCGCGGGAATGTGTTTACTGATAGGGGTTTCAGAAATTGTCATGACGTCATCAACTTTTTTCGATTATTCCACCATGAAAACTGTGTTGCTTCTCATAGTTTTTTATATTTTAGGATGAGCATTCGAAACAAATACAGGACAGTTGATATCCACGATGTTATGGAGATTGAGCGTAACCCCAATAGCGAGTTTGACCCGGAGCCGACCACACTAGCTGCTGTACCCATTCATCTGCTCGTTGCTGATGTCTAGGAGTTCATAGCGAACTGTGCAGCTTGGAAAAACACCCTTGCCATTGTGGACAAGAACGATGTGAAGTACACTTACGGAGAGTACTATCAGCAGTCTTTGAGGTAGGTCCGAAGGGGGTGAATTGACTCTAGATTCGCGAAGTCTTGTGTGAAGATCGGAATGAAACCGTTGGATTCAACAGGAACGATGGGGTTCAATTCAGCAGAGTACTTTTTTACCCTTCAAGGCTCATGGATCTGTGGGTGTGTTCCTGCCGGTATCTATACCACCAATTCTGCGGAGGCTTCTCAGTACGTACTTAAACACTCAGAAGCTAAAATATGCGTGTGTCAAGGAGGAAAATGTGCTGCGAAAATTGCTTCAATTCGCGAAACTCTTCCTCAGTTGAAAGCTATCATTGTGTATTGGCCTGAAGAAGGGGTTCCTGAGGTGGGGAATGACAGTTATGCTAAAATATACACATGGGATGAGTGGATGAATCTGGGAAATGATGTCCCAGACAAGGTTGTTCTTGATCGTGCGAGAGCGATCAAGCCAGGAAACTGTGCTACACTGATCTACACGTCTGGAACGACAGGAAATCCTAAGGGAGTGATGTGCTCGCATGACAGTTGTGTCTACAATGCAAAGGTCCTGGACTACTACGCCCATTTCCATAGGGAAAATCGATTCGTGTCCTATCTTCCCATGAATCACATTGCTGCTCAGTATGTCGATATCATGATTCCCGTGTGCAATCCTGTCACCGTCTATATTGCTCAACCTGATGCACTACGTGGATCCCTTGTTCAAACTATCCAAAAAGCGAGACCTACCTTCTTCTTAAGCGTCCCTCGTGTCTGGGAGAAGTTTGCTGAGAGCATTCGCGCCAAGTTTGCTCAAGCTTCAGTGAGTTTTCTGTGAATCATTCACACATAGTATCTGAAATCGCTGTTCATTTCCTGGAGTCGATCCGTTGGATTCCAAACTGCTGTCTCACGTCAATATGGCAAAAGACTTTACAAAGGTTGGACGTATCCACTAGCGAAGCGTTTTGTATTTGATCCTGCTCGCGAGTCTATTGGATTTGACAAGGATTGTGTCTATGTGGTCTCAGCAGCTCCTATTATGGATGACACGCTCAACTTCTTTGCTTCACTTGATATGCCCATTTACAATATTCTGGGCCAGTCAGAAGGAACAGCTCCTATTTGCTTCCAAACAGATACCAATCAGGAGTGGAGAATGTACACTGCTGGTCGCCCATTGCATGGAATCAAGATAAGAACAGACCCATACACACAGGAGGTACAATACAAAGGAAGAATTGTTATGATGGGATATCTTAAAATGCCCAATGAAACAGCTGCGACGATTGATGATGAGGGATGGCTCCACACAGGAGATCAGGGAGTGATCGACGAAGATGGATTCGTGAAGATCACAGGTCGTCTGAAAGAACTGATCGTAACAGCAGGTGGAGAGAACATAGCGCCTGTTCCAATTGAGAACAAGATTCTGGATCTCTGCCCAATACTTGCAAATTGTGTAGTTATTGGAGATAAACGAAAGTTCTTGTCGGCACTGGTGTCACTCAAGACAGTGGTGAATCCTTTGACCGGAGAACCGAGTGAAAACCTGCTCCCTGTTGTTATCTCCATGATCAAATCAAGAGGAGGAAATGCTGTCACGGTCTCAGAGGCTCTTAACGACAAGTGTGTAACGGAGATGATCCAGGAAGCAATCGATGGATACAATAAAGTAGCTATTAGCCGAGCTCAGGAAGTGCGTAAATGGCACTTGATGGAGCATGATCTTTCATTAAGTCGGGGTGAACTCACTGCTACTCTGAAACTGAAGCGTAATGTGGTTCATCAGCACTACGAGAAAGAGATAGATTCTATGTATGTTTAGTCTGATAGATTCTATATATGTTTAGCCTGTTTGTTAACAAAGAGAATAGGATTTGAAAGGAAGACTTAGAGGGAATGATTTGGTACGTGAGAAATAACGATTTGATATAGTCATAAAGGTAACGTCACTGAATGCCACGCCATCAATAAACACGCACTCCGGCTCTTTCATTGTGACTACAGACTTAACGACAACACAGGAATAGCGTTGAGTTGTCTCTGTCTTCTCATCCTCATGCAAGCAATACTTCCCTGTGTACATTTTCTTGCGTTTGTTTGACAGCTTTGTAAGAGGAATTGACAGTGATAGCGAAAAGCCTGCTTCACTGTCATTCTCCTTCACTCGTGGCAATCGCTCAATCACTACTGTGTCAATCACATCTCCTGATTTTAGAGAGCACTGCTTTTGATCTCCCTCCAGTAGCCAGTAATCTAGCATCGTAATAGAACATTTCTCTCCACGCGAAGGCAGCAAGCTGAACAAATTGGGAAACACGACCGAGTTTTCATTATCCTGGAGTCGTTTAAGCAAATATGTGTACTGTTTGCGAGAGAAAGGGAAGCGGCAGCCAATTGATACTGTTGATAAAAAGGGAACCCGAAGCTTTGTTCCGTTTGAATGGTCATTACTGAGTAGTTCTAAGAGTCTCTCATCGCGCAATACATCTGAAGGATCGTTCGAATCACACTGAATTGAGGCTTCGTTCACAGAGACCGGAAGCAGCGAATAATCTGCTTGTAGCAATAGATTCAACTGGTCTTCGAAATGATAATTGGTCCAGAGACCTTTCTGCCCTTCTGCTTTCCCTGTAGAGAGCGAGGTGATCACCTGATGAATCATCTGAACTGTCGAAGCCAGTTGGAGACTGTACGCAGCAAGCAAATGCGTAAGAGAGCACAGAAGCGCTAGAGATGAAAGGATGAAAAAGAGAAGACAGAGAGGTAAAAACTGCATGTTGAAAGGTTCGTTTGGGTTTTCATCTACCATCATCAAATATGTCACAAGCAATCGCCAAGCATAGGAATCGTTTCCCAAAAAGAAGAAGCGGAGTGGTTCTAAGTCATGTTCATTTGCTCTTTGTATCAAAAGAACTGGACAAAACTACTTTTCAGAATAAATCGAAAAAACAGAGGTGATGAACTGATTGATTTGGTTTAATGACACAACAAATGTATTCGTATTCCAGATATGGCTTGATTCCTCCTCCTACCATTCATTTCTGCTTTCATCTCCTACATTATTCAATAGATACTGCGCCAATGCATGGAAAGGAGGCGAGTCATCGATCAGCAACACTACTGGCTTCCACTGATTATTATTTACCTCTTTCTGGAACCGATTCAACTGAGCGGAAAGATCATTGTCCTGAATGAAGTCCACCTCGCTTGCTAGTATGTTTTTCTTGCCCTTCTCTTCAAATGCCAATGGGAGAGATGACTCTGTCGAGGTTCCTCGTGAGCCTCGACTGCTCCCACCATCACTAGCAAAGAAAGCATTGCGACTTCGATGACGATAGCCACTTGAAGGAGTGCGGCGAACCACTTCAACTCCCAAGTCACGCTGACGCAAGGGCGACATCCCAGCTCCAGGTTCATCACTCACCGACTCTGGACACCCGTGATCGACAGCTCCATCCAGCGGATTCTCCGTCAGAGAAGTGCGTGTGTGGCCATGCGCAGAGTTGTTTCCTCCTCCGCTCTGAAATATATTGCGAATGGATCGACTGAAGCGAGCGAGACCACCCGAAGCATCATTATCTGAACTCTAGTAGTAAGAACAAAGACACAGCACCACTTCCTGATCATCTGCCACATCGTCCGAATTATCGTACCATCCCTCTTGGTCGTCGATGTACTGAGAACGGATGTGGACGCGAATGCGAGCGAGTACGTTCTTCTCGTTAACGTGGCACTCATAGAGCATAAGGACCCCATCAAAGTCATGCTGCACAACCTGCTGCATGCTCACTAATGCTGCTGCAATGGACCGATGGCGTGAAAACGTTTTAGCCCGAGTGTTTTCCACAGCAATGCGGAGAATCGGATCGCGATGGTATTTAACATTGTGAGAATAAAATAACTGATATTCTCCATTGATGTCTGTGGTAAAAGGAACCCCGTTATTTGCAGAGAATCTAGGAGACATCAGCTTCTTATTCCGGCGGTTCTCCATACTCATCGTGATCAAAATCTCCGGTGTAGATTCAAAGGGCCGAACGAATTCCAATGAATCGATTTTGATGAATGCACATCTTCGAACCGAACTCATCGCGTTTTCGTTCTCCATTTCTTTAGAATACGTTGGAGTGGTAATACGACTAGTATCCATAGGAACAGCGCAAATTAAAATAGATCTAATAACAGATACACGTCAACAGCTATAATTAGTTAATAATCTAATTTGATTCAATTTTCCTCAAAATACATCAATAACCGTTAGTGATTTGAAAACAAACAAATGTTATATCGGACATTCTTTATCCCAATTCCATGACTCATAAAGTCCCTGCTCTAGAGGGTCATATTCTGCCATGAAAGTGGAGTAATTGTCTAACAGTTTCTTCTCAAATGCTGCCATCTTCACATAGTCTTCATCCTTTTCATGGTCAAATCCAAGCAGATGAGAAATCCCGTGAGCGTACAATATGTTGAAATGACTCAATAAATCCACATCTATGGAATAAACCACATCCATTATTACTATTTTCCTTGCAATACGCACTCACATAATCAGTTGCAATGAAAATGTCTCCCAACGATCGGACCTACACGATACTCTATGGTCATAATTTCACACAGTGTGTTCGTTGGTTGGAATGCATCCAGGATTCTTAATGTGCTACTTGGTACATTGGACTAAGTGATATATACAGTGTGCATTGGAAACGACAAAATATCTGTAGGAGAATCCTTTTTCCGATAAAGTCGATTTAGTTCTTGAATCTGTGGAGATGTAATATAGGATATGGCTAAATCCCTATAGAATTAGATAGAGTAGCTGGAATCGACCATCCTGGATAACCAGCGGCACAACACATTCCATACACAACTTGAGCAGTTGCTAATTTCTTGAATTTAACCACTGCTTGACAGTTGTGAAAAATAATCATTTCAAATAGAATATTGTTCAAATCAGAACAATCCTATCTTCAATGAGGGATTACTCCTCTATCATTCGAAGCGCCATAATTATCACCACAGCAATATGTACTGCTGCTACAATGTATTTCTTTGCGAGTCGAGCAGAGGAGCATGTAGGCATTGGATTTTGCATTTTCATAAGTAGGAAGGAGAGGAAAGAGAGGAAAAAACAGAAAAGGATAAAGAACCAGAGAAAGCAGAGTCTTCTGATGGTATTCTTAATTTTCTACTTGTACTTTTAGAGATTTCACTTGACAATATGATTGAAATTATCAATGATGTGTCGGACACAATGCTGATCGTTTTTGTTTGTTTTCTGTTCTTTGTTCATTTTAGCAACACCTTGGAATGATGTCGATAGACATGATCCAGAAAGGGATGTCTGAGCAGGAGGTGAATAAGGAGTTGGCATCCAAGTTTAAAAGCACGATGGCAGTAGTGGAAAAGCATGTTCTATGTATGCAATCGCTATTATCTGTAGTCTTGCGAAGTTCATGGCTTCACTGTCGAGCAATACCAGAAGTCGTTTGAGTTGTACTCCAGCGAGAAGAGCGACCGTTTTACAAGCGCGCTCTATCCATGTCGCTATCTTCTAAGCAAGATTGAAGACAGTGAGATTGAGAGTCCGAAGCTCCCCGCATCCTTGACGATGGAGCGAGTGCTCATCATCAACCAGGCCATCATGGAGCTGAGTCTCCGCTGCATCGACCAGATCATCCGCATGCTCTGCAAGGAGATCCAGGTGAGCAGAGAACAGCTGAAGAGCACGGTGGCGGGAAATGACTCGCTGAAGGATCAGGTGTTTGATCTGGTCGTCGATGCGGAGAAGAAGAGCAAGAAAAAGATTCTCGATGCTGAAGGTGTCGAAGAATCACACCTCATCATCTGTGGACTTCTCTTTAAAGACAACGAACTGTATGCTAAGAAGATGGAGGAAATGGCAAATGCTCGCATGGAAAAATTAGCGGAATTAGGGTTGAATAATCAATGACATGTTTGTAGAAAAAACTAGCTCCCTTGCTCACTTCTCGTTGTAGAAGCGTTGGAGCATACAGATCTGTTTGTATAATTCGAATTCATCCTTCGTAACTTGTTAAAAACCGAATAATCACTGATTTCCTCTTACGTAAACATATCATTCCTATAAAAATAGGGTCAGACGAATTGTATAACAAATGCAATTTTCTTATACACACTTTTGGGAAGAATCAAACAATCTGTGAAAAGTAGTATCCTGTGAATAGCTGTACATTTTACTTCTACATATTTTAAGGAAAGACGAAAGGCGTGAACAGAAGGCGTGCCCAGTAAAATAGTCGCTTTGTTTATAGGACAGTGAGTAGTTGATTATACACCTCATAAACTGTGTGAAATCACATTGCCTCTCAATAAAACAGAGTAACAAATAGTTCCATAACGATCATAGGCTAGTGACTGTACGTGCATTCGTTCTTTGTGGTTGACTTTGGGTACAATAATTTAAGCAAAACTTAGGATGTTGGGGTTGGTACAACTAGACTTACGTGTAGATGGATAGCAAGTCTGGAAAGATTGTGATGGCTGTTGGTGGCATTGCTGCAGTCGGTGCTGCTCTTTGGTGGATCTGGAAAAAATATATCGATGTTGAGGATGAAGAAGATGATGTCGAAGCTGTAGTATTGTTATGATTTTGTGATTCTCAGAAGCCTCTCGTAAAAGAAGATAAGCAGGAGGACATCCCCAATCTCCGTATAGCTATGGTTCGTTTACTTATATTCTAGCTGTTCCTAAGAAGCTCATGATCAAGATCTACTCAGAGATCTCTGAGAGCATTGAAATGGTGATGATGCAGCTTGCTAAATACGAGGAGCAGCTTTCCCAGAGTCCTTCATACACTCCTGAAATGGTTCATCAGGAGATCGCCAGCAAGATGGAGATGATGCTGAACAGTGTCGAGGAAACTACATACAGAAACAACAACGTTACAAAGGAGGATGCCACAAAGGCTGCGGAGATGCTTCAAAACGACCGCGATTTCAAGCGAGCGACGTACCGCATTCGCACAATGTTCGCTATGCTGAATGGCCAGCAGCCAGAGGCTCCCGATGTAGGCGTATCTCGTTCTCCTCATGGGTAGCTTCCGGAGTTCATGACCATCGAACTGACGAAGAAGGTGAGCGAAGAGGTGATGAACGCCGCGTCCAAGATCCTCACCGAGGTCATTCGTGCCAAGAAGGAAGAGCTGGGCATCACCGACAGCGAGGAGTTCAAGTCTCGCGTGGAACATGACGACGAACTCCAGAAGACCATCTTCGAGAAATACATGTCCGACTTGGACGTGAAGCGTACGGAGATCCTGGAGAAGTACAACATGGACAAGGCTGTATTCATCGGAAGAGCGAGTGAGCCATAGATCCTCCAGATTGCCATGATGACGTATCAGAATGATCCCGACTTCCAACAGGCCATGATTGAGATCAGCCAGAAGCAGCAGCAGGCGTTTGCGGATATGGGTTTTGCTTTTTAATGATAGACTGACAAAGTGATATTGTGTTTGGCTCAAAGAAACGCATAAACTTACAAAATTTATTGTTCTCGCTTTTTATTCACTCCCTGAATCTCGCGCGTTTCCTCCTCCTGCTGGGAGGCGAAGAAATTGAAGATTTGCTCTAGCGTCATCTGCGCGATCGAGTACTCGTCAATGCTACACTTCTTCTTCACATCCTCCATAAAACTGAAGATGGTCGAGAGCTTCATTCCCTTTGTGTCTACGCGGAGAGTCACCAGGTTGCCGTGGCGTTCCAGTAGTTCCACAGCGTTGAACTTCTCCTCCAAGAAATCCATAAAATCGATGTATCGCACCTCCGTCACCCACCAGTCAACCAGCACATCCACTACACCTTATCGCTCCATCTCACACTCACTTGCCACCGCACCTCGCTTGGTCAGTTCCGCATCAATCACCCATCCCGATCCACTGATTGTTATCTCCTCAGCCTACATGACATGTCAGACACACTCCTACCAAATCCGTAGTTTCCAGAGCGGACAACACCTCGTTCACCTCCTGTCGGTTCAGCATCTCGTGCTTGTTGGGAATTGTCTTCTTGATCTCCTCGACTTCCTCATCCGTTGGATCAGCGAATCGTGCGTTTAGCGTGTATCCATGGCCGAACTTGCTCTTCAGGTCCTGAATGGTTCCAATGCAACGCAGACGGCCACCCACCATGATACCCACTCTAGTGCACAGCGCCTCTGCTTCCTCCATAGAGTGCGTGGTGATGATGATCGTGCATTCCTTCCGCTTGGCAGAGACCATACTGATGATGTCCCAGAGCGCACGACGAGACACAGGATCCATTCCTGTCGATGGTTCGTCCATCAACACCAGAGGTGGATTGCCGATCAGAGCTTGGGCCACGGAGAGCTTTCGCTTGTTGCCTCCCGAGAGCGACATGGCCTTCTTGTTCTCGTACTGCTTGATACCCATGTCCTCCATGCGGTATTCGATCACCTCGTTCATATCCTCCACAGGAACTCCCTTGATGTGTCCAAAGAGCTCCAGATGTTCTCGCACGGTCAGCAGGTCAAACAGAGCATGCGACTGGGGACACATACCCAGGAGTCGACGCACCTTGACAGGCTCTTCGATCATATCCATGCCGCAGAGAATAGCAGTACCCTTTGTAGGCGCAATCTCTCCGGAAATCATGGAGAACGTCGTAGTTTTGCCTGCTCCGTTGATGCCCAGCAAGCCGAAGCACTGACCTTTCTGCAGACCAAACGTAATTCGATCCACCGCCACCTTCTCGCCATTGTACACCTTACGCAGACGACGCAGCTGAATCACATCTGTGGTAGTCTTGGGGTCGCTGTGCATCACACGGTCCTCCTCCGCCTGCACATCACTGTCGACCTCCTTGCTTCGGTTCACATTAATGTCTCTGCGAGAGAAGTACTTCTTCACACGGATGCTATTCGTAGCGTAGTCGAGGCACACAGCAATGATCAGGTACACCACCGACTCAACTCCGAGATAGAGCAACGAATAGCCAATGCCATCGAAAGACATGGGATCTGGAGTACCCATGGAGAGACTGATCGTTCCATCGGAGTAGTAATCACACATCTGGTCAAAGAGGCTCATCATGGATAGCATGGAGATCCTCATAAGTCCCATGCCCAGAGCGAAGCCAGGGAAAAGGTAGAACAGGACGTAGCTAGAGTGACAAATGAAAAAAAGACCCACTTCAGCACACGAGCAGTTCGACAGGTGTCTTCAATGGCGGACATGATGAAGGAAGCAAGCTCCATGATGATACACAGAATGTTGATGAACAGCGTCTACAATTGACAACAGAATCGAGCACACTACCACAATCAGACCAATTGTGTGACTCTTGAAGAGATACTGCAAACAGGATACAAATGACGTACTGGCAGTACCGTACAGGAAGAGCAGCAGCAGTGTGGCCACTGCTTTTCCATCCTGCAGATAGTCATCCATCGAGAAGGCCAGCATCAGGAGGATTTCGATCACTACCACAACAACATATAACAAGGTATCGAAGAGGAACTCGCTCAGCCAGAAGGCAGGAATGTTGATTCCACTGATGATCTCCTGGTGCTTCATTCCAACTTCCCGCTCCTTCACCAAAAAGAGCACAGTATATGCAGGCACAAAAGCAAGAGCGATCACAATATCTTGAGAAACGGCAAGTGAAATTGCCTGTGATGTGGTTTCCTGGGTAGCTTGGTTGAGTGGCAACGGATGGTTATTGACATGGATGTCAGCAGAAGAGTCATTCAACGAATAGCGTAGCAAAGCGACATCCAGAGCATTCATCATGATCGGAGAGCCGTGCGCCGAAGTAGTGTTCACCATGCTATAGAAATCCACCTGATGATTTCGTAGATCAAGGGTTTGGAAGAAACCAGCGTGATACAACGCGTCTATGTGGTTCTGCCTATCGTCAAGAAGATAGCGAGACATGGCAATGATTTCCATATCTAGAGAAGTGGGAGGATAATACTACAATGTCACCAGAACAACTGTCCTACAGGGTCATGACACCACAGATACTTTGCTAATGTAGAACACACATCGGCGGTGTGTAGTCCAGTAAGATTTGCCCTCTGAGGAATGAAGCGGTCCGATGGAAGACTCTCCATCAGAAGCCCTGTCTGGTTCCAGCTTTGGGTGTAAGCATCAAACACAAAGCGACTGCGCATTGCGAGCGATTCATCTAGGTAGCGGTTGTAGTAACGCGTATCCATCGCGTAGGAAGACACGTTCGTTATATTGAAGATGACCTTGACCATTGTGAAGACGAAGGCCGTGAAAACGCCTGGAATCAAAAGCTCCATGATAAACATTTTCTTGTCACGCATCGCGTAGCGGAATCGCTTCTGGAAGTTCGCTCTGAAGTGCCTTCCGAAGAGATTCTCGTGTATATCTGAAGTAGTACGAGTGAAGTCCTTACGCTGCGCGCGCTTTAACTCCTCCTCCTCATCCACAGTCAGGTGACGAGCACCTTCTGCGCAGGACACACCTTGGCCTGTGATATTTCGCTTGGAACTGAGGGAGCGGGCAAACTCTTTATCCACCATCTTCGCAGAGTTCAAGAAGACCTCCTCCATAGTAGTGACCGAGACTCCATAGGTGGTGATACCCAGTGAGTCCATATGATTATCAAAGTCGGTGAAGAGAGCAACGAACTTATCAGAAGTGTTAAATGGTAGCTGATAAGTCATCTCAGCTCCCACATTGGTGAGTAGCGATGCAGTGGGGATGTGTCCATGAATCATATCCTGTAGTTTCTTCTCGTCACACTTGTCTTTCTTCACGATCGTCAAGTTGTAG
Organism: Blastocystis sp. subtype 9; assembly: GCA_000963465.1. Lineage (NCBI taxonomy): Eukaryota > Bigyra > Opalinata > Blastocystidae > Blastocystis > Blastocystis sp. subtype 9. The sequence continues at coordinate 19,421 of JZRO01000285.1, forward strand.
CCCACACCGAACTGGTGCTTTAGATAATGACTTGTACCGCACGTGAACATCTGGCCATCTATCCATTACAGCTCTTCTCGAAACCTACCGCTCATGATACCAATGCGATCACCAAGCAGATCAGCTTCATCCATGAAGTGAGTGGTCAGAATAATAACTCGATCATTTCGATAGTTACGCAGCAAATTCCAGATCATTCGTCGCGAGTAGGGATCCATACCAGACGTCGGTTCGTCCAAGAACACCACCTTACTATTGCCAATCAACGCCATTGCCACAGACAGTTTTCGCTTCTGCCCACCACTCAGAGTCTTCGATTTCTTATTCAGCTTCTCTGTCAGACCCACATCATACACTAGAGAGTTGATTCGTTCTTTGATCTCCTTCCGAGGAACGTTCTGAAGCTTAGCGGCAATATACAGATGCTCGCGCACCGTCAAGTTGTCCCACAGAATATCAAATTGAGGACATACTGCCATCATGTTTCGGATCCGAGGCATGTCTTCACAAATGTCATACCCATACACCGTGGCTGTTCCATCGCTTACAGGAAGCATTCCACAAAGCATGTTGATCGTCGTTGTCTTTCCAGCTCCGTTATGGCCCAGCAGACAGAAGATCTGTCCCTCATACATCGTCACATTCAAATCATTCACTGCAATTTTGGGTCCCACAGGCGTGCTGAAGACCTTCACCAGGTTTTTGATTTGGATGCATCGCTGCTCCTGTTCCAGCATAGACAAATCCTTCGGGACCTCCTCGATAAACTGTCTGCCGACATGACTAATCATTACCTGTACCTCATACCACTACCGTTTGTCTTCCTCTGACCGCTCGACGTGCACTTTCTTCTGAACCATCTCACCTCTCCAGAAAGCAGGGGAGAAAAGGAAATACCACGGCTGCGAGAGTCCGTACGACTTGGGAATCACCTGATCGAAATACCGAGCAAGGAGGTAGTAGATAAATCCATCGGCCAACAGATAGCATATGGATTCGATCACACTGTACCCCTCGATGGACATTGTCAGACTTCCTACATTCAGACCAGTTGTTTCTGCTTCTAGAGAAGCGATTCGCTCGATTCCCAGAGAGAAAGCGATTGTCGCATCGAACGAAAGACCAATCTTCAATCCCCGTGAATTATTTGTGGCCACTACGAGGGACAACAAGAGTGAAAACCCTACACAGAATGTAAGGAACGTATGTGATGAAGATGATAAGCACTCCCAGCAAACCTGCTGTTTTCGCATTCGAGAAGAAAGAGGTAATGAGGTAGCACATCATCGTCAACGACCAAGCGAAGCAGAAGAAGAAAACTGCCAGCAGCACAATATTGGAATACTCGAACACAGGGATGAGCATCAACGAGCATCCAATAGAGATGATAAGGAACTCGAAGAGGTAGATGATGAGCCACGACCACACCAGCGCCAGGTCCTTCAGACCCTATGTGATCATCAGCTATCGATGCTCACCATCGTTTTCAGAGTCTCGCGGATTCCTCGCTCTTTCTCCGTCACAATGTTTCGCAGGATCCAGAAGCAAGGATACATAAACGTAATCAGGAAGAAGATCGGATAGAGCATTCCGATCATGTCGAAAAACTCGCTCTCACGCTACTGATGATCACAGCCACTCAGCCCCACATAAGCATCGGTAGGGAACGGAACTGAAGTCACCTTCTGAGGAAGATAGAATTGTTCTTGAATGAACTGCAGTCCATACGGCTTCATTCGCTCCAGCTCTTCATCGCTCAGCATGTTCATCCAAGTCGCTGCCTCCTGGCGATACTATCAGTGACGTCAACCCTACACCCCCACAGTACTCGTCAACGAGAAGCTCTCGAGCACGCGCGCTCGGACTTGCGAGGCGGTGAGTGTGATGTTCTGCTTCTGGTTGATCAGATATCGGTCGATGGACCTCTGGATCGACAGAAAGCCTGGGAGATATTGACTATGTACAGTGATCGTGGGTTCGGAGTCGTCCAATTGACTCTCCAGCGAGTCGTACACTAGAATGCTAGCACGAGCGTAGGACGAGAGTCCGGTGGATGACATGCGCTTGCGGTAGTCGTTCATCATTCTGCAGATCAACAGAGAGCAGAGAGACTACGCGTCTTCGGTGTAGAGCGCCGGCACGTCCAGCTGGTTGGAGCGAATCGTGTAGGTCCAGTTCTTCTTGTCGTTCGAGATCGTGGGGTGAAGGACGGCTTGTGGGAACGAAAGGATATTCATCAAACACAATGCCAACAAATATATCTGGGATAGAGGGGTTGTACCCGATGTTCTCCGTAGCCAGATAATCGTCCATCGCTTCCGAGGACTCCATCATTCGAATATACTTGCAGAGATTGGGGACGTTCAAATACTCCAAAGATGGCATCTTGTCAGGCCACAGCTCACTCGCAGGAAATCCAGGGTTCTGTTCACACCACCAATCACGAAAGGCGCGAGTTTCCGCAGTATCGGGAGCAATGGCGATAATCTTATTACTCTCACGCATTGTCTGCGCCATGTTTCCGATTTCTAAAGGAGAATAAGTGTTTGAATAGTATCTGCACGTAAGACCACAACACATACTATGCTACGCTGTTGAAGGTACAAAATCCAATGTTAAAAGAGTATAGATCCAGAGAATAATACCCGATAAAGCAATTGGTAATGCCTACACATAACGCAGTCAGCCGAAATGATACAATTTCTAGAAAAAAGGAAACAGGCCTTCGAATTTTCTCCAACAATACCTTATACATCATAAGGTTGAAGTTTGACAAATAACTAGCCTTTCCTCCTGTGTATCATCGGGGTAACAGAAAATAAGTACGTTGGTTTTCTTTGGTGGTCATACTTCAAAAGTTTGAGAACACTTTCCTGAATAATGAAACGCCTCTGTGCGGAGTATGTTTCTATTGTGTGGTGATACAAAAAGGGATTAGCAGGCAAGTAAACAAATAGAACAGGTAAAAATGTACAAGTAACGACAATCTTGACACACTCAACATGGAGCTATTTCAACCGGTCTTTATGGAAAAGGATAGGAATAAGTTCCACTATCGCTTTCATAGCCTCTCATCGACGAAACACTTCCGATCGATTCTGTCATTAATAAAATGTTCATTATTCTACGATGTTTGCACAACCCAGTCTGGTCCAGGAAAGGACACTCGAGAGTACAGACTTCCTTCTCCGGATTATCCTCTTCGGCAAAAAAAGCTTTCGATTTATCGCCTTCCACTTTTTCTATTGAAGGATCATCTTCTGAAGATCTATACTTTACCTGAACATAAGAATGAATACAGAAGTGTAGACGCTTTATACTCTAAAAATGGACTGCTCTTTGAACGGGAGAATCGATGGAGTTCATTGTCATGTGTCTTTTTGTTAGAAATAACGACCGCAACTACATCTAGTTGGATACTCTTCTTTCTCTGTCGCTTGGGATGGCACAACTACTTAAGCATATCTCATTGAATCCATACTTTCGACGATATCTGTGGCGGTTCGATGAAAGCAACACTTGGAGATGGATGCTTAATACATAAGATTTCTATTTAACATAACGAACGACGTAACTCACTGCGAAAACACTCTCTCATCTCTTTTTCACTCAGACTCTCCTCAATAATTTCACTTATATCATTGTTCATTGCGAATAGAGTCATACAAAATGGGTTTTCTTCTCGGTAACAAAGAATAATAACAATTTTCTTGATACCGGTGAAGATAACAACCAATAGAGATGATTTTAATGAATGTTATAAGATGAATCCCATTTAAAAGTTCCGCGGGAAACAGAGTTGTTGTATTTTTCCAAAAGTATATTTCCAATCCTTGTTGTGATGGACGAAGTGAAGGTGATACAGGAGATGAAGTATTCTTATTCTGCTCTTGTGCTTATGTTAGAAAGTCTCTAATTGCGCTTTCTTACGTTATGGATTCTATGGAGGAAGACTTCGTCTCCATGCAACAGTCTATGAAGCGTGTAGTTGATGTTTCAAATTCTTGGAAGAGTTTACTCAGAAAGTCACACTCTTAATACTCTGTTTATTCCAACAAACAGTGTAACACTAAGACTCTAACTCAGGTACTCCTTCATTATCTTCCCCTGTTTATTCACCAAGCAACCTTTTCCATGTCGTATTCCTCCTTTAAAAAGACCGATGTAATAATTTCCATCTTTATACGTGAGTCTTCCTGTGCCCTCCTTCTCTCCATTGACCCACTGTCCATTATAAACGTTTCCATCGGTATAGTAGTACACGCCATATCCATGAGGCACATCATTCTCCCACTCCCCTTCATACTCGATTTCACCCTTCTCATTCAGTTGCTTTCCACTGCCCACACGCTTGCCATTTACCACTTCTCCTTCATACGAGCACCCTGTCAAAAAGTACAGTTTTCCGTGACCCGTCGCATGTCCCTCCTTCCACTCTCCTTCATACACCAACCTCCCCTCTGAATCGAACTGCTTTCCCTTCCCATTTCTTTGATCATTTTGGAACTCTCCTTCGTACCAAGAAGCGTCAGACCACACAAATTTCCCCATTCCATTTTTCTGACCATTTTTGAATTCGCCTTCATACATCTCTCCATCTGACCACACCATTTTCCCTTTCCCGGTGATTGTACCATCACTGAAATTTCCTTCATAATAGTGTCCCTCAGAAAAGAAGAGCTTTCCATTGCCATGGCGATTTCCCTGGTGAAACTCTCCTGTGTATAAAAGGAGGGTATTCTCTGTGTACTCTTTTCCCTCTCCTTCGTACTTTCCCTGCTGGAATTCACCAATGTAGATCAAATCCCCATCCATGTTATACAGCTGACCATATCCATTGAAGCTTCCGTTGAGGAATTCTCCATCATAGTGCACTCGACCCCCTGGGTAATACATCACCCCCTTGCCAAAATACCCATAGTCGTTCCAACCTCCCTCATAACAGAGATATCCCTGTTTGTCGAATTCTTTCATGGAACCGCATGGTTTCCCCTCTCGATATGTTGCTATAGAACATAGATGTCCATCACTCCGATACTTTGAAGCCTCTCCCTCCAATTTTCCATTCTCAAATCTTCCATCGATGTAGCTCCCATCTTGTAGAAACAAACGCCCTAATCCACAGTAAAGACCGTCTTGAAAGCACCCATCAAAGACCACTTTTCCCTCCTTCGAGTACTCTTTTCCTACTCCGTTTCGCATCCCACGTTTGAATCCACCGCTATAATACAGAGATCCATCAGGATAGTATGTGTCATAATTACCATCTATTAGGACACCGTCGGAAAATTGTCCCCTTATTATTTCCTCGTCAGATAAGTATAAAACACCTTTCCCACTGTAGCATCCCTGATGAAACTGACCGCGGTAAAGAGGCTGATTCGCCTCAAAACACTCACCAATACCTTCATACACACCATTTTGGAAAAAACCGCGGTAAACGCACTCACCCAATCGAAACTGTTCACCATAGCCAGACGGAACATTTCCCTCCATCTCCCCGATGTAGGAATCAGATCCATCGAAACGAAACACCATCGAACAGAAACGTAAGAATCCTTCCCTCCAAATAGACGAGGAATCCAAAATAACCGCGGGAATATGAGGATACATTAGTTGAATTTGATGAAGGAGAGATATATTCGCAAGCTCTCCAGATATCAAAATCTGGTTCACATCCTGGAATTCCAGATTTCGGGTGGATAAGCATTTTGAAAAGACAGAAGCAAGATCATCCTTTAGTAACTGAAATTGAGTAGTTAGATCGCTTTGCGAAAGTCCATTTGACTCATACTGTGTACGCAACTTCAGAAGAGAATCATAAAGGACATCAGAAGATGAAGAAGCGAATTGGGTGTTTTGAAGACGAGAGATAATTGAAGATGAACTTAGAAAAGAGCACTCTTCCCAGTTAGGAAATGAACTCACATTTGGTGAGACTGACAAAGAAAGACAAAATGAATTACTTTTTCCAGTTTCGAGAATAAGAAAATGACACTTCGAGTTGTCTGTGGGTGAACAAGAATAGCCAAGAAGCGAAGTAGAGTCAATAATATGACACCTGCTGAAACCACTATCTTTTGCACACTCTTCAATAAGAAAGGAATAAGAAATAAAAAGATCTAGAGAACAGCACAAGACAAGGGTATCTAGAGAAGTTGAGCACCAGGACATATAACGATTTCTTAAATTATTCAACAGATAGTATAATGGAAGATGCACTTTGTTAGAGTCAGGTTCTTCGCCAGGACCTTTACATTACAAGAAAGAAAAAAGCTGACTCATGTTATTATCAGCAAAGAGCAATGGTTGCTGAAGAAATTCCTCTGGAGACTGAAGGACACAAGAATTGGGAATAATGTCCGCAAAGTGAGTAGTATCAAATCCAAAGACGAATTTTTGCTCTCCGTTTTCCAAAAAACAGAGAGAAGAGAGAGGAATACATCTCTCACAATGAGTCTCGTACCCAATTCCTGATTCACTTTTTTGGACAAGAAGACTGATTATACGCGACTCTTCAAGATGAACACAGAGAATTGATACCATTTTCTACAAAAATGAGAAATACTCTTAAAATTGGGAGTAATGATAATTAGCAGATTCACCATTTCTCAATTCTTTATTGTATTTTCTGATGATTCACACGATTCAAAAGGATTCAATAAATGCTCTTTTCATCAGGTAAATGATGTAATAATGACAAACTGTAGTGACATCCATGCCACATTTGATGCTTCTACTTTGGAATCATTGATAAGAACGATAGTCAAAAAGAAGGCGTAACTATTTTGTATGGATGCCAATTAGAATCGATATCCTTTTTGTAGGGGGTGATATCTCTGATTTCCATCATAAAAAAGGACAGAAAAACGAATCCTCTCAATCGCAAAGTGATTTAGAGACTTATTACAAAGATACTTTTTTTAAAGGTATTTCCAACGTTTTCTATTAACAGTCCAGCACTGTCGAAGATCAATATTCCTATTCTGTGGATTCCTGGAAATGTTCTTTTCTCTGTTGAAGTTATATCTAGCATGATAGTTTGAAATGCTTTTCTGTATGCGGATCTGTCGGTAAAAATGACATGAATGTCCACGAAACTGTTGTGAAGATCGCAGATGATCTTTATGTAGCAGGTTTTGGAGGGAGCATTCCTGCAGTGGACCAAGACAGACATATTATTTGGAGCGGCTTTCCTCAGACGAAAGGTGACTTTGACATATCCAGAATGAGAGAGTTGATCCAGGATCTTCCAGAAACTAGTTCTGTAAGAGAACTCGTCTTTTTTAATCGTAGCTTATCCTGTTTTTTCACTGTCCTCCTTCAGTTGCTCCTTCAAGTATTGTATATAACACGATGAAGGCGAAGAGGATTTACGCGGGAAGCAGACAGTTAACTGCGCTGGTAAACACCTCTTTAGATCATGTTTCTTCTTGATCCTGTTCTTATAACAAGATGAATGTTCCTGTTGTCTTGCATGCCCATTGCCATGATTGCATGGCGTCGAATATGTACAATAATGGTTCAGAAAAGACGAGAATTATTTGCTCCGGAGCTTTGAAAGATTATGATGCTGCCTCTTTTACTCTTTCTCGTGCTGGTGACGTTTGGAAGCTGGAGAAACAAGAATTGTTTGACTGTCAATTTTTTGTACAAGATTAATTTGTAAGTGCTTACATGATGGTTACTTTGTTTGATTTTGAACAATCACTGAACATCCAGAGATTTCTATATTCACTTTTCAAAGTTTCCCTTCTAAAAGTTATGACAGAGAACCAGAAGGACGTTAAGGAGCGTAGAGATCGGCGAATGGTCATTATCAGATAGAAGTGGAGGAATGTTTAAAGAAAGTCGAGCAAATGGAGAGTGAAAAGAAGAGTAGCGAGGAAATCATTTCACTCCTATCGTCAACTCTGGAAGAAGTGTAGTTTTTACGGTAGTTATGTTAACCGAAGCTGCCCTGTGGATGACATCATTCTCGAGGCTGCTCCTCTCCACTTCAAGTTGGCTACCACTCTCATTAATTCGATTCACGTAGTTTTTGTGGTTATCGAGTATAATTACATAGGATCGCTATGGTTCCGATGAAGACAATCAGGAAGAAGACGATGGACTGATCGAGGATGACATGCAGATTGCCTGGGAGAATCTGGAGTCAGGTATTTTCTGCTGACGATTTATGATGAGCCCGTGTTCTCTACAGCGAAGCGAAGGACGGTAAAGACTACCGCAAGGAGCTGGCGAACGTGTACCAGAAACTTGGCGAAATCGAGATGGAAAAGGGTGATTTTGAGAGCTCTGAGAAGAACCACGAAGAGTGTTTGAAGCTGCTTCGCCAAGTGTATCCTCCGGACTGCCGCGAGATCGCAAACTCCCTCTTCCTTTGTGGAATCACGTGTTATTATCTCGCAGAGAGCAACGCGCTGCTCTCCGCAGACGATCCCTCCTTCGAGGAAAAGGCAAAGGAGTCTGCGGAGAAGAGCATCGAGTGGCTTCAGAATGCACAGCAAACTCTCTTCCGCTGCGCAGTCGCAAAGGCTGTGGAAGAAGGGGTTGTGAAGGAGGAGGAGGCAAAGGGAGATGCGAGTGCACTCGCAGCGGATCTGAAGGGTCGGAATGATCTTCCTGATAGCGTGAAGGAGCTTCTGGAGGTTGGATTTGACATCTCTGAAAATGTAGACATGATGAGTGGATGGTAAATAGATTGAGAATGCAAAGAATTTCAATGTGAAGGAGGTCATCGAGAAGGAAAAGAGTGATGTGTCGAAGCTTCGTGAACTGATGGGAAAGGATTTGGAAGATGATGAGAATGACGAGGATTTCGTGGAAGAAGAAGAGGAAGAGGAAGAAGAGGAGGAGGGAGATACTGTGATTGATATGGACACACTAAAGAGAGATCATGAAGAGGAAGACACGGAGAAGCGTCAGAAATTATAGCCATGTTTGATACAAACAAGTCATATATTATTTCTTCCGTTTTGCGAAAGAGAATTCTTTAGGCTTGACAGGAGGTTTGGTGGAGGCCTTCGGAAGTACAGAAGTGTCATAGAGAATGCGAGCAAGCTTAGGATCCATCGAACGATCTAGAGATGAGAGTGTGTGACAATGCATACCGCTTCGATTGAAAATCTTGTGAATATCCACCTTGGGAGTCTCTTTTGGTACAGTTTTTTTGTCTGCTTCTTTCTGCAACTGCTTCTTCGGTGCTGAAGTGCTTTTCTGCTTCATTGCCAATGCCTTCAGCTTATTTCCAGAGGTGGAGAGGGGTCGTGTACTTGCACTTTTGACAACTGAATTCTTGCGTTGTGCTTCAAACAGTTCCTTTTCCTTCTTTTCGCGTTCCTCTTTTTCTTTACGGAAAGCGGCTCGCTGTTCCTCTAAACGCTTTTTGTTCTGACGAGAACCCTTGTTCGGCTTTCGCTCTTCTTTCTCTTCTTCCTCCATAGAGTCCGTTGGCAGCTTCCCAGTCTTAAGCATCTTTTTCATAATCTGAGCGACCATGTCATCATTGATTTCAACTACATCTGGATCTGCGTTTTGGATAATTTCGCTTTCATTTGATATGGTCACAAACTCTTCTTCCGTTTTGTGCTCAGATTCTACTTCTACTTGATTCTTTATCTCTTTGTTTTCTTCCCGATCTTCAGGCTTTTCTTTCGATTCGTCATTCGACGTATTGTCCAAAGTGTTTTCGGACTTTTGATTCTCCTCAGATTCAGTGTTTCTATATCATACATATTTCAAATTCAAACTTATATTCAAGTGGAGAATCAGCTGAGGGCTGGTTTTTCTCTGCCTCTTCTTTTGTAGCCTTTTCCTGTTGTTCACTTTCCATCTATCTAAAGGACTATTCACAGAGTCGATCTAATTCGAACTCTCCAAATTAAGCAAATGCCAAAAATCAATGAGAAAAAAGTGACTCCAGAGTATCGTTAAAATGATATTGTGGTCGGTGTTAGTTGTTCTCGCTCTTCTTCAGTTTGCTGATGCGAGTAGATGCCTAGTCATCTTTCTGAGTTTCTAGATTGCTATCAATACAGCTCTATGTGTATTTCAACTGGTTTTATGTCTCTTGGATAACATGACTGTATAGGAAGTGGATCGTATATGACTGTGTCTCAATACCATAATGCCACTACATTCTACGCATTTTATGCAGATATTGTGACACATTATTACAGCGATACATCTTGTACACAACCGAAGTATTCAGAATTGAAACAGTGTGGTTCTGAGTTTAAACTAAGCTGTAGCTATTCCTACGATAAATCAGTTTGCTTGGGAAAAGTCGAGTCTGTCAGCGTAAAAATTATGAGCACTCAAGACGAAACTATGCAGGCGATCGTGGATGCGTGTGGCTCCAAGCTAACACGGGATTTTGTCGATATCTCGTAGTTGCGCTTGTCTCGAGTAACAGTTAGAAGTCTTGACTGCAGCGTGAACAACGTGAATCCTTTTTCTGATCAACTTCAATCTGTTGGTTCTTCGTTGTACCGCTGTTTGACGTTTGGTATTCATTGCAGCGTGATCTTTATAACCAGAAAATGGCAAGCCTGTTCTCACAAACGCAGTTGAGGACAAGTCGTGCAATAGTGAATACGACATGGGGACCTCTTGGATTTCAGGTGTGGTCATTGGGTCCATTATCGCTGTGGCTGTGGTGGCTATAGCGTCGATCGCTGTAATCGTGTTTGTGTTCGTCAAGCCTTCTCCGAAGAGTACTAAGTCTGAATCTCATGTTTTTCTTGTTTATTCCAACAACCCAGTTAGAGTAGTATACAGTGTATTACAGAACTGAAGGAGCAGGTCCTCCCTGTTTTAACCGTTTTATTATGTCTGCAAAAGAAGGTCGCGCATCCGGATCTTGAGCCCAACAATCTCGAATTAGCATAGCAAACCATTCTGGACAAGTTCCTGGAATTGGTAATCGTTTCTTAAGCGTGAGAACCATCATTGCCACCTATCGATCACTCCTTCCATTCACTCTTCACCTGCATTGGCTGCATTCCATCGTAGGGAATGCGCCTCGTCAATAGTTCCCACAAAATAATCCCATACGAGAATACATCCGCTTTCTCAGTGTAGCTACGACCCTCAATCACCTCTGGAGCCATCCACTGATACGTCCCGCACTGCCCAGTCATCATTTCGTGAGTTGAATCAGCCGCCTACACTCAACAATCCTCACCATCGTTACTTTAAACCTCGACAGTCCAAAGTCACTCACCTTCGCCGTCCATTTCTGGTCGATGAGGATGTTGAGTGACTTGAGATCGCGATGAATGATTACGGGTGTCGATGTATGTAGAAAGTTCATCCCTCGCGCAACATCCAGTGCGATACGCAGTCGCCGCATCCAAGGAATCTTTACCGCAAATCGTTCTCCTTCTTCATCCACGATGACGTCATGCAGTAAACTAAACAGATTTCCGTTATGACAGTACTCAATCACTAGGCACACTGGACTCATCACCAGCCCCATGAAGATCACGATATTCGGATGTCGGAGTGTTCGCAACATCATCACCTCCGATGAAAAGTCGCGAATCGCTTTTGAAGACATCCGATTCACCCGTAGCTTCTTCACAGCTACCTCGCAACCTCGATACATCCCATGGTACACCACTGCAAATCCTCCCACACCCACTTTCTCGTCAATCGACACTTCTTCCCAGGCGATCTCCACTCCCGTCAACTGCAGGTCATCCAGACTCCATTGCAGAGCTGTCAGCAACTGCTTCTTCAGACACTCCTCGCTCGCACTGCGTGACATGGAGGAGGGATGGCAGGTTGATGAGGGAAGGACGGTGGGAAGACTTCCCGAACGGTGCATCTGCGGGGGATCCCACGGATTACGATGCGTGATGGCAACGCGAGAACGCACCTGAGGGCAGGAAGGCTGGCGATGAATACTAGAGAAGAAGGAAGAGGACAAGATACTTTGTAAGCGAGGCGGTGATGGAGTCGACTAGTTGACTTGAGGAAGGCGTGTATTCAGCAACATGTTGCAGTCTCGTCTGCAGAGATTCAGAAGGAATCCAGAGTTTCTGAACATATTTCTGCTGCAAGAACTGAATCCAGACTAGTTGAAAAACGATCGAACTTTTTACCATTCGAATTGTCCTTGGTTGAGGGATGCTTTCCTGGAGGAAGTCGACTTTCCCAGAACGCACGTGCCTTTTTATTTCCAATTTCCGCTGCTGTGGCTACCCACTCGGGAAGAATTGACTTCGACTTGATCAAGACGAGGGTACTGATGGCACTCTGGAGATGAGAGAGTGAAAATCGGATACACCAAGTGTTTTGTGGAGCTTCGCGCAATCTGAGCAAATAAAAACTCCAAGGTTTACGGAAAAGAACATTACAGGTGTCCGTCCACACTCTACACAAATACGGTTTTCTTTGCTCGAAAACACCTTGCGAACACCAACGTCTGTTGCTTCTTTCGGTTGTGTGATCACCGTACTTGGAAGAAGCGGGAAAATGGCGCCCTTTTTTGTCAATTTGTAATAAGGAACAAGAAGAGAAACTCCTTCATCCACCTCATCACTTTCCTCACTAAACTCATCTGCAGAGAACGATGCACCTTCCACAGTGACTCGGCTGTCTAACTGCTGTCGAGCAACAGCCCGTGCTTGTCTTGGATGCCTTTCCAATGGGCTATGGAGAGGAATGGAGGGAATCTACGATGAACAGAGACCTGAAGCACAACGTCATCAAATAAATTCATCTCGGTAAGATTACTGACTTGGACAATGATGCTCCTCAAGACCAGTCGTTCCTCTTCATATCGAGCCAAAGTCGATTCGAGTGTTTCAGGCTCTTCTGCCTTTTCAATTAGGTCTGCTAAGATCACAGTCAGCGACAGATAGATCGAGTAGGCCTCTGTGATCAAAGGATGAATTGTTCCATTGAGAACAGAGCACGAGTTCACAAGGACCCACTGGATGGAAACATTTAAAGTAGCGAGAAGGGTTGAAAGACGAGCAGGAATGTTCACCTGATCCTCGACATCGAATTCCGCTCCTTCCATGAGAGCGTAGTTCAGGCCGAAAACATTGTATTTATTTAGGAAATAAATTTTGTTCGTCAGAATGTTGGCCAGACGAGAGATGAAAGGAGCCCAAGAGAGTCTTTTGCTTTTCTCATCGCTCTCCTCCACTAGCAACCAATATGTTGACATCTCCTTCAAGAGAGAAGAGTGCTGATACGACTGGTAGACCATGTCAAGAGTGCCCATTTGAAATATACTAAGAATCGTAGAAAGCGCTTTGACTGCAACTACTTGGTCACTAAACAAGGGTCGTCTATGGTAAAGCCACGATGAACACTGACTTCGAAAGTAGTTCAAAGAAAAAGTCAATCGACTGCATTTCCAACGCAGCCATCGCCAGCTTCTTGATGGAGCGATTCGCAGGAGGTTCAGGGATACGCGAAGTACATTTCAAAATCCATCGGACATGATTTCGTTCGTTCATAAAGTAGTGTGATAATGCAGCACGCTGCTTGTCAAACAGAGCTTCTGCTTCACGCTTTTGCTGCGCCAACTCTTCTGCTTCGCTGCAAGAAGAAAAGTCTGAATCACTCAACATGGGCGGGCCTTGCGACTGTCGAGAGTGTCCAGATGATCCCTTTCTTCTCCTGCGCACAGCATCGAGGACATAAGAGACTTCCTGCGTCATTCTCCATCGTTGCATGGAGCAGGCACGTTCGATCAACTGAGAAGCAGACGGACGCCTACAGTGGGATGAAGAAGATAAACAAACTTCGCCACATCAACGACAAGCATCGATTCGATTAAGTTAATGAATTCAGAAGAGTACTCAGAGAATGCAGAATCGGGATAATACACAGTTCCAGCGCGCAGACGTTCGAGATTCATCTTTCCATGATTACTTTCAAAAGGAGTATTGTAAAACGCTAAATAATAAACAAGAATGCCAAGCTGCCAAATATCCACCTTTTCAGTGACCTTGGCATGGTGTAAGATGGGAGTTCTACTCATAATCAAGCACGAAGACACACAGTTCGTAGAGTTCAGGAGGAAGATAACACGGATCAATCACTGTTTCGAGCTGCTGCTGTACGACGTGAACCTCTTCTTGTGAACGAGGCGTCTAATGAGGATCATGCGATGATGTGTACAATGATGTTGGAAGTCATTGAGCGAGAAACCTCCAACTTGCAGCGACCGTTTTGATCAATCTGGATGAAGTTGGGCTTTGAGTAAACCAACAAAAACAACACAACATGAATATTGCGATGACTAAAACAGGGTTTGTTTGTATGGAGAGCAAACAACCCACACGCAATATCTCTCATAATACCCAGAATTGTCCTTTCGGAAAACCCCTGGGGATAACATTGGAGGACAACACCGGCAAGAAGACCACCTTGGCAATACTCTGTAAGAATCACTCCCCTGATGACTCCGTTCTCTTCAACAGTTGCTGAAGCATAGTACTGGACCAGATTTTTGTGTACTGGCACATGTTGCTTCATAATGAAAGAATATTCAAATTATACCCAAAGCGCAATTTCTTGTTTCATGCGATAAAGTTTTCTTACGTCTCCTTGCTTCACTTCGCACAAACGAAGAGTATACAGCTCATTGGTTTTTACATCAACAGACAAGTACATTTTCCAAAACTCATCTATACAAATAATCGAACTCGTCTAATAATACCCTTATAGAGAAATTCCTTAATGCGTACTGTTATCCTTCCCACCTTGACCTCTTTCCCAAGCTTATTTCCCATAAATAATACTTAGTAGGGAAATGGTCAAGTAACTAAATGAGTAATCGTTTTTTTGGAAATTTCTAGTATGAAAGTATTGTGCTCTAAATGCTAAAAGAAGATTACCGCCACTGCCTCATTGCTTTTTTTGATATTGTAACCAATGTATTGTATTCTAAAGGCTAGTGGTATCGCTAGTCCAGAAGCCGAGTATCACAGGGAAACGCATACTATCGCACTATTGTTACGAATAAAACCAGTAAAAACGTAACTCTTCTGGGAGTTTCATGATAGTAAAGAAATCATATTTACTTTTGTTTCCACTTTTTTTCTGCTATATCTATTCTTGATGGAGCAGGCTCAAAAAGTGTTTCACACTCGTTTAGAGGAAAAAAGAATGGAGGTATTTAGTTACCAAAGGAGATGACTTCTCAGGATGTTTCTTCTGCTCCTCTTTCCAAACCGCTGTTGGATGTATCCAGCAATGTACCGAGATCGGTTTTTCTTCATTGTTCTCCAAGTACTGGAAGTTCTGTAACTCTAGCAACTCTTGTATCTCCAGCAACTCCAGCAGTTCCTATAGCTTCTGTAAGTTCTATAACCCCTACAAATTCTACAAGTTCTATAATCCCTACAAGTCCTACAAGTTCTACAAGTTCTACAAGTCCTACATACCCTACAAGCCCTACAAGTCCTACAAGCCCTTGCTCAGAGCCTGTTTCACTACCTCCTGTTTTCCTTGCAGTCCCTTCTCGTGTTCCTTCCTGATTCTCCTCATCTCTAGCAGCTCCAGCTACATTTTATCCCGTGCTCTGTGGGCCTTCTATCTACACCGCAACTCTAGTCAATGTTTCAAACGCTTTTAAGGAAGCGAAGGTGATTTCTCCGGGACGTAGGTTCTCTCTCTGGGGTCAATTCTAGTGGTGCCAACATCTCCGAAGAGTCCAGAATGCACCTGTCGCTTCTGCTGCTGTAATCTTTCCTGTGCCTTCGTTTGCGACAATGCGATCAAGATGCGCGATCACTTCAAACTCCACCCATCCAAGCGATGGTTCCGCTGTCTCTATCCTGGCTGCTCCTTCACGTCCTGCGTGCTGAAGGACCTCACCTACCACAAGGGTATCCACACTGGCGAGAGACCCTACACATGCAATTACCCCGACTGCGGGTTTGCCGCCCCAAGTCTGGCACAGCTGCGGCTTCACATGATTTCTCACTCCAAGGATAAGCCGTTCAAATGCTCTTATCCCAATTGCAACTATGCATCTCGTTATAAATCTGCTTTGCTAAACCACGAACGTACTCACACTGGGGAAAAGCCCTACAAGTGCAAGTATTGCAAGATCTTTTCTGCAAAGCAGAAATCGGGGCTCCAGTATCATATTCGCACGGTTCATGAACATTCCTGAGCTTCGCACTCATGGCCGTTAGCGAATATGCTCTTCTCTACAGTTTCGCAACGACAATATTTTTCTTCTCTACAGTTGCAAAGCACTTACTTCTCTACACAGTATTTTCGTGAGTTTCTTAGTATTTGCGTGTTTGTTTGATACCCGTTGTGACCTCTCTAGGGTCTTCGAGTGTTGTGGAATATCTGTGAATAGGTTTAACGATCTCTAAGAAGATGAAAACAGAAAAACATGTTGCAGTGAATACCTGCGATATTAAACCTATACGCTTATGATTCTGGAGAAAGAATAGCTCGAATTTCGATTTTTGATTTACTTTAGCTACTGGTCGTATACGACGTGATTGCTTATTTAACGTTAATCAAACTCTCCAGATAGAACAAACTGCAGAAACTGCTATGCAAATCAAATACGGGATCTAAAGTACGGTTACATAGTAAATGAATGAATCCCAAAATAGGGACATTTTTGTTCGCGATCGGATGTGTGTCATTCGAAATAGTGCGCACGGATCTAGAACAACACTCACTTTTTCTTTTCGTAAGCAATTATGAGACACTTCCTTTTCATTGCTATTATTGCTATTGCGTTAGCACATCCGCCAAGACTGGTGGAGGTTGCCAAGAAGGTGAATGCCAGACATACCACTTGGGTGGCTAATGAGGCTATTCCTACTCGTGACTACACTCAGTATCTCGGAGCTCTCTTCGGAAAGAAGGCTCCTATGAAGAACATCGCTGTTCGCAACGATCTTCCCGAGTCTTTCGATCCCGTGGAGGCT
This sequence comes from Blastocystis sp. subtype 9, assembly GCA_000963465.1. NCBI lineage: Eukaryota > Bigyra > Opalinata > Blastocystidae > Blastocystis > Blastocystis sp. subtype 9. The sequence goes on from JZRO01000285.1 coordinate 36,349, forward strand.
TGGCCTGAGTGTCCTTCTCTGAAGGAGATTCGTGATCAGTCTGTGTGTGGTTCTTGCTGGGCTTTTGGAGCTGCTGAGGCTGCTACTGATCGTCTGTGCATTGCTTCGAAGGGAAAGATCCAGGACCGTCTTTCCGACGAGGATCTTCTGACCTGCTGCGCCTCTTGTGGATTCGGCTGCAACGGTGGCTGGCCTGCGATGGCATGGAGCTGGTTCCACAGCAATGGTGTGACTACCGGAGGAGAGTACGGAAGCACTGAGTGGTGCAATGCCTACGCCTTCCCCAAGTGCGAGCACCACACCACCGGAAAGTATCCTCCTTGCGGAGACACTCAGCCCACTCCTGAGTGTGTCGAGAAGTGCCAGGACGGTTATCCCAAGAGCTACACGGAGGACAAGCACTTCTTCGAGGAGGCCTACTCGATTCCTTCGGATATTAATGCCATCAAGACCGAGCTCATGACCAACGGACCTATCGAGGTGGCCTTCAGCGTGTACGAGGACTTCATGACCTACAAGAGCGGAATCTATCAGCATGTGGAGGGAAGCTATCTCGGCGGACATGCTGTCAAGCTCGTCGGTTGGGGTGTTGAGGACGGTATTGAGTACTGGAAGATTGCCAACTCCTGGAATGAGGACTGGGGTGAGGATGGTTACTTCCGTATTGTCGCCGGAAAAGATGAGTGCGGAATTGAGAGCCAGTGCGTTGCTGGTCTTCCTAAGTTATAAGCTCTTTGATTTGTACATGTTTGTTAGAAATTAGATAGTTTTTTATTATGGATCAGGAGAATCGGAGTGGGAGTGAGTCTTTGCAGGATGCTCACCATATCATTCCTTGTCGTAGAGACTCGGAGGCGCTACCTACGGTCGATGTAGACATACAGGTACTGTCTTTTTGGGAAAAGACAGAGGTATATTTGAAGTTAATCAGTGTACCCTTAATAATCGTTGCTGTGACTGTTGTTGGGTTTTTGATCTCTTTCTTTCGAGAAATCATTATACCAACTGTTTTAGCGCTGTTCCTATTTCAAATATCAAAGCCTATTGTTCTGAGATTGCATCGTCCTATCATTCCCTACTTATGGTTTCAGGATGTGGAGGTGTCTGAGGAGGAGAAGGTACTCATTGATGCTGAGGATAAACCATCTGTACACGACACTTATTTCCTGTGAATGTAGAAACGAAAAAGACATCTTGCTTTACTCTGGGGCACTCCATATCGCCCCGTATGTTCATTTATCACACTAGTCCTTCTTTTTGGTGGATTACTTCTGCTCATCTACCCTGTTTCTCTTTCCGTATAGATTTTAGCCGTGTTCTAGCTAGGTGAATAATTTTGTGCATAGTGATTATAGTATCTATGCTGATCATGCCATGGAGGTACTGACACTCTTCTCTCTTCTCTCTAGCTTCTCAACGACACAGCGTACTGGTTCAACTCGACTCTTGGCATCGACATCGAAGATGTGTTAGACGAGGCGCTCAAGAACATTTCGATAAGCAAACTACTCGACTCAGTTACAAAGGTAGTCGAGAAGGCGATTGTGTACATCGGCTTCACCATTCTCATCTACATGTTTCTCCTCTTCGGTTCGAGTATGCGAAAATTCCCTGCTTCGTCTATGCGTTACAAGATCGAGAATCAAGTCTTTATATTTGTGCTGTGTTAACTAGATCACCCGTTACTTGCTGATAAAGACAGTTCTGTCCTTGATCGCAGGCGCTATTGTTTTTATTCTGTTCGGTGCTATTCTACATCTCCCAATGGCTCTTATTTTTGCCCTTATTTTTTTCGCTCTCAATTTTATTCCGCACATCGTACTTGTCCATATTGTTTTTGAAATAGGGGCCCATTATTGCGACATGTGTCCCAATTCCTTTGATTCTGTTTGATCCTCGCCTGAGTGTGGTGCAGATTGTGATAGCCATTCTACTCCCCACTGTCGTTACTATCATTCTGTGCAACGTAGATCATGAACTTCATTCTCCAAGATTTCGTGGAGCCCAAGGTACTGGGCGACTCGCTGCATCTGCATCCAGTGAGAATGTTTATTGCTTCCAATTAGGTGGTCATCATCGTGTGTCTGGTGATTTGGGCCATCGTCTTGGGTTCGATAGGCGCTGTGCTTGCTGTGCCGCTCACAGCGTGCTGCAAGATCGCTCTGCACAACATCGATCATCCTTATGCGAAGGTGGGGGGAGAAGAAGAAGTGATAGATAGATCGTGGATGCCTGGCTGAGTGGGGATTTCTGCTGTGTTCATATTCACGACAAGAAGAAAGAGGAGGAGGAAACGATCATTATTTGCTGTGTTTGAGAAAACAATGAATCTTTGATGAATGTAGTTACGGATGAGCAGAGGCCACGAATCTTTTCATGAAAAAGCGCTGAATGATACCCTCAGTGCTAGACGAATCAGCAGGCTCTTGAAGGAAGAAGTAGCTCATGTACCACTCGTCGTTTGTGATGCCGATTTCACCTGGACGCTGCGAGAGAATGAACTGCGAATAGGAGGGAAGGCAAGGGAATTGGTCTCGAAACAGAATTTTCCATAACATTACTGCGGTGTCTGCATGGAGTCGCTTTCGAATCCCATCAGGCTGTGCTCTGCACGAATATGGGAAGAGGAATTTGTAGAACATCTATCCATAAGAGAATAAACATGTTTGCACTAGGAATGTGTGCCTGTCTTTCATCTCTTCTCTCCATTTTGGAAGTTGTTGCTTCAGTTCTCGAAACGAATAAATCCTAGAGTAAAGAGGATTCGCTGCTCCAACTTATACTCTGCAGCGAGGTGCTGTATATCCCTCCTAGTAATAATGTACATACACTCACATCCCATTTTGTAACAGCAGTAGAGAACAAGTGGATCCTTAGGAGAAATCGAAATCAAAGGATTACTTGCTCTACATCAATCCCCACAGTATCAAACAAACAAATGACTCCTTCTAGAGTGAGTCGATCCACATTATTCTCGTCTGATCCTGATAGAGAACTCTAGTACATACTTGCATAAAATTTAAAAAGAGAGTGGATTCTCTCTGTGTCGCTTAATCGCATTTGAATTTCAAATGGAATTCCAAAAAGCGACTCTCTTTATGTCATTCCTTTGGTTGATAATAAATCGGTAGGTTGAACAATTTAAATGAATCCAAGTAATCCACCTGGTGGATCTCACTTTAATCCGTTTGTTAAGCATGTATGTGTTGTTTTATCTAAGTTTGTGGTAGTCAGAGTCTGCAACTCCATCCCCAACTCCTGATTCTCCGTTCAATGCAAACTCTATTCATTCGTCACCGTTTCCGAGAGGTCCGACTCCTCTAATCCCTACTTCCTCGCAAAGTGTTCCCCCTCCAAGTTTTTCGTATCAGCAGACTAGACCTACTGGAGGAGTACCTCCTCCTCCGAGTGGAGCCACTCCTTTCATTCCTCGTGCCAACACGGCCTTTTCTGCTCCTCCTCCTTCTTTGCACCCTCTCCCTCCTCCTCCTGATGCGCAGTCTCCTTCCTCCCAAGAATCCTCCAAGTTCTCTAGTCATGCTCTGGGCAGTCATCCACGCCAGGGAATAACAGCAGCACAGCTGTATTCTCTTAATATGATAAGTTCTGGTATCTTCTCTTGTCCTCCTGAGATCAAGAAATCCCAGTTTCGCGTCCTGTGGGACCTCAGGGGTCATCGAATGGTTCGAATCCGGCTTCTGAGCACATGTCAGAACATGCTTCCGAACATCCCGAACCTGCGAAGGAAACGAAGGTGAGCACTCATGTCTCCTTTCATCGTAGCCACAAAAACCTTCGAATTCGAACGATGTGATAAATCTGAATCGCATTCCCCATCCAGAAGAGGACGATCATCTTCGAACCTACACTTGGGAAAAGGATGACGATTGGATTAGCGTAGTCACGTGATTTCTTCATCCCATCTAGCCACTCCCCTACCCTATGTACCAATACCAATTTATCGATACGGGAATAAGCAGTCCTCGTTATATGCGTTCCACTCTTCGTGTTCTTCCTCAGTCTTACTATATGTTATCAAAAACGAAACTCCCCTGCTCTGTTTTTGTAACTCCTTTTGCAACTCCCGTATCTCTCTTTTGTCTCTTCCACCATTAGCACCCCTCTGAAGCACCTATTCCATTGGTCAATGGTTTGGAGGGAATTGTTCGTTGTGGTGAGTGCAACGCCTATATGAATCCCTGGATGCGCTTCGTCGATGAGGGCCATCACTTTATCTGTAACATCTGTGGACAGAGAAATCCTACTCCCTCCTGGTATTACAGTACTCTCGATCCCGCGGGAAAACGCTATGACCGTGCCGAGCGACCTGAGTTATCCACAGGAACAATCGACTTTTTAGTGGGTCCTGAGTATCGATCACGCGATCCCCAGCCTCCTCGCTATATATTTGTTCTGGATGGGACAAACAAGGCAGTGACTGCGGGTGTGCTCGATGCATCGCTGCAAGCAATGGAAGCTTGTGTGGAAGTATTGAAGGATGTTTCGGAAGCAGAAATAGGACTGTGCGTATTTGATACCGTGGTGCATGTGATCATGGAAAAGGTAGGAATGGATGGTACTGGATATAAGAATGAGCATATTCATGAAATGTGTATGACAGACCCTGACGATGCGTATGCTGTCACTGACTACTCGTCATGGCTTTTGCCTCCCTCTTCTCGTTCTGATTCTCTTCTCCGTATCATCCGTTACATTCGCCAGACTTTCATTTCTGCAGGAGGCCAGGGAGTTCAAGGATCTGCGTATGGATGCAGTACGGCAGCAGTGAGGACAGCGGTAGGTGCTTTGAGCGCTTGCGGAGGTCACGTGACTCTAGTCGAATGCTCAGGTCCATTGCTGGGAGTGGGTCGTGTGTCGTCTACTGAAGTGCTGGGATTGTATGGTACAGATGACGAATCTCAGCTGTATTTGCGGTCTCAGGATGAATCTTACTACTCTCAGCTTGGTATTCTCTGTGGATCCCAGGACATCACTGTCGATATTGCTATCATTACTGACTCTCATGTCCATCTTGCCGAGCAATACCCTCTCACCTATCACACAGGTGGCTCCGTCCATTGTTTCCGCGGAGGAGCTATCGGGTTAGCGGAGTTGCACGGATATCTCCAGAGTGTGGTATTGGAGACCCATCAAAGAGAAACTGTGGGAAAGCTGAGGCTTTCGGGAGGTCTCAAGGTAAGCGCTGTTCGAGGTGGAGGCATATTATCGGGAGAGGATGATGAAAGTGACGAACCCACCATGGCTGCGATGACAGAACATTCCACATGGGAGTTTCAGTTGGAATTTCCGAAGTATGTGGAGGGAAGCGAGGTGTATCTCCAATTTGCGGTGTTGTACACGACAGATGAGGGGCAGCGTAGACTGCGTGTCCTGAACCAGCGTCTGCAGACTACTGCAACTTACCCGCGGTTATTCAAGGGACTTGATGGAACTGCTGTTATGATGTCTTTGGCTCGCACAGCTGCGGAAGACATGGATTCAGTGCGTCTGCCAGAGGTGCGGGAAAAGTTGGAAGGAACGATTGAGACGATTTTGACTCAGTACCGAATCGAATGTAGTTCTTCTTCATCGAACGGGCAGTTGGTTCTTCCGGAAAATGGGAAACTTTTCCCGCTCTTTACAAACTGCTTACTGAAATCGCCTCTCCTTTTGCTTAACGAGTCTGGCAAGCGAGGTCTTGATTCGGTATGTCCCCGCGGGGATACGCGTGCTTGGGCAATAGGAGTAAGTCAATGAAATGCATGCAATATAGAAAATCTGCAAAGCGAGTCCTACTCAGTTTATCGATTTTGTGTATCCTGCATTGTATCGATTGGATCCTGAACAACCGTGGGGATTCGAAGAAAATGGGTATGTGAAAAAGCCTGAATTCCAGTTCCTAACTGAATCTGCACTCGATTTGGGATTCGTGTTCCTGATGAGTGGATGGAGAGGGTAGTTGGAGGGAAATGTTGATTAGTAGACTCATGTTCATTGTGAGCAATCACGTGCCTGCAAACATTCTTCACAGCCTTTTTGGAGTTGATTCTGTTACAGATCAAGAAATGGCAGAGAATCTTATGCTACAGCCGGAAGGAGACGAGTTTTGCCAGCGAGTGAATCTCCTTGTAGGGGAGTTTCAGAATCAGCTGGGATGTTATTTACAAGTAAGGAAAGTGAGTGGTGTAAAACGCAGCCGAGAGTTATTCTGCGAGGAACACAGGAAGCAAGTCTTGTTATGGAAATGATGACAGAAGATATGATCAGGAAAGAGCCTTCCTTTTCCGATTATTTGCGACACTTACACTCGAATATTATTATGAATATTTAATAACAGTTCTTACATTTGTTACAATAAACTCGTCATACAAAGAATGAACCCGAATCAAATCGGAATCATTCTTTTGTTTTATGCACTCTCTATCCTGTTGGCATTCCTTGTACGATATTCATCACTCTACGACCTTTCTGTTCGTGATGCGTATCTTTCTATAGCTGGAAACGAATTACTCTTCTTGCTAGATATAGTCTCGTTTGGATCCGTCTCTTCGCTTATTGGAGGCGTAAGTATTCCATTCTTCACTCCACTCTAGAATCGCTTTCGGTCCTTTTTTGATACTGAGATCCCATGGGTTGACACTGTATTCTATTATTATTCAACTCATTAACTAGATGGCTTCTCGCTTTCGCTACTGCATCACAATTCTACTCCTTTTTTCTTCTGCAATGTGTTTTCTGTTCCTCTATGGACTCTGGCACGGAGAATCCCCCTTTTCGTCTCTAAAACGATGGATGCACTCTAAGTCGCCTGAAAAGAGTATTGTTGACTGGTGGATGACTGGAATTCTCCTTATTTCGTTTATCCATGGTATCACTTCCCTCCTCTGCTCCACCTCTTCTTCGCTCGAGACGTTTTGTGTTTCTTCTCCTTCTGATCGCTTTTCTCGTTTCTTTTCATTGTCTTTTCCTATTCAGAGTTCATTGCTGCAGAGTCGTGCAATCAGACATGTAGTTTTTTTCCCTCGCAAGTCACTTCTTTTGCCTTCTGCATTCTTTATGTTTCTCTTGTTTCCCTCTTCTCTCTCCTTCTCCACTCCTCTGCTTTTTCTCCTCCCATGCTCTCTTCTCTTCGTTTCCTCAACTTGTCTGTCTTGTTTCTTCTATTACCCAGTTTGATACGTTCTCTTTATAACCTGATCCCCGCGGTTAATCTATTCTCTAGTGCCATTTCCATCCCTTTGTACCTTGCTCTTCATGATATACTTCCATTCCCCGCGGTTATGATGATCAGTTTTGTAGTGAAATGCTTTGTTGTGGCTCGAGATTTCAGACATGTGCTAGATTTGGTGTATCACTAAGCTGTAGACTTTTCGTGCAATCCGGATACTCAACCACAAGGCAAACAAGATGTTTCAAAAAGTGGAATTACCAACTATACAAAGTATGAAACGCCCAAAGTCAAGAGTTTTTCCCTTGTTGATTCATTGGCTTCGTATGGAAAGTGTACTACTTCAAAACCCCATCATTATAGGATTGGGACTTACTTTGCTATATGTTGCCTTATTTGGAAGGTCCTTATTATTACTTTGCATAATATTTGTGAGTTTTTCTATCATTTCCATTTTTCTTCCTCTTTCGGATCGTTTTCTCTGGAAAGATGGAATAAAGGATCCTGTTGATGTCACTATCAGCTGGAGAGAACTGAATCAAAGTGGATGGTGGAATAGTATTTCTGCTGACTCGATAATGCAAAATGTGTTCCAGAAGATTCGATGGATCCGAAACCGAATTCACCAGGTTCCAGAAATTGTGTTTTTCATAATTCTCCTCTTGTCAGAATACTTACAAGAATGTGACAATCACTTTCTGAAACATGTGATTTCCCATGTTTCCATCATTTCTCTCCTTTGCATTCTTTGCAATATATCCACTCATCCTCTAATGAAACTCCTTCATCCAGTCGATGCATTTTCGTCATCTTTATCTCGTTATACAACTATTGCGTGTTGTACATTTACCTCCGTTCTCTACTCAGTCCACTCTTCTCCATATTCTTCGAATGATCGTAAATGTCTTGCTAGGTGTGGGTTTGATCCAAGAATCATGGGTAGATTTTGTTTGTTACTATGGATTGCACGCATTTTTTCGAGTAGGATTTGCTTCTCTAGGAATCTATCTGCTCATATACATGGGGCAGTGGATGCAGTGTACTGTGCCAACTGTCTCTCACAACTAGACTATATTCCGATGTGGAGTTTCGGAGATACGGTTCGGACACTAGTGACTTCGGATTCTTTTGTGGATAAGATTGTAACCACTATAGTTGAGTATCATACGCTGGTCGTTCTTATCGATCAATTTGTTACATTTCGAGGAGTTTCTTCGATTGGGTTTTATCATGTGCATTCTGGAATTTCCTATCGTTTGGGAGTTTCGTTCTTATGTGCGTTTCGTTCGCTTGTATATTATATCCATCATGTGGATATTCGACAAACTTCATTGAGTTTCCTAACCGAATGTCATAAGGAAGAAGAGGCCATTATTGCCATTCCAGAAGTTCCTCCTCTTTATGGATACCATGGAGAACCCATTCTGGAAGGTGGAGATATGCGTCGTATGCAGGCGTTGCAACAGAGCCGAGTGTTCCGATTATGGAAAGGATCGCACCACAAAGAGGTGGTCAAGTGGAAGCGTTTGGAATTGCCTGGTTTGAGTGGAGTTTTACTTATAATGCAGATCATCCTATTCGACAATTTGAAGAACCAACGGAACAAAAGGGGAAACGAAGAAGAGGTATGGTTGAGGTGGAAAAGAGTACACAACTCCTACCCTCCATGTGTTGTAATGTGACTTGCAGTCCGTTTGCTGAAAGATTGTCATCAAAGGAACATAACCATCAGAAGGTCATTTAGATTTGTAAAATAGGTGAATATCCTGTTTTTTGTATATGCAAAATTTTTTATGCTTTTTTGGAAGCCCGCCACTCGAAATCAACAGCTACTTCCTGTTTCAATAGACTTCGACCATTTCTACAGTGCGATGTGTATTCTCTCAAAGATAGAAGTAGTCAACTCTCATATTCCTTGTTTTCGTTTTGCTCATTTGAAGACAATTTGATTGGCTCCAATCTATAGCCTGAAACGCCCGTCTTCCCCACTTTTCTCCATCAGTTTTTTGTTTTACATTGAATGAATTTCAAGGCAATTAGGACTGTCTTGGGAGGTGTGCTCATTCACATCTCACTGGGTTCAATTTATACTGCTGCCAACATGATTACATATATTATTTCATATATTCATGTTGTAGTGGGAAACACTGTACTATTATTTGCTGTTCATCATTTTTAGAGTATAACAAACAACATGTCGGCCTGGTTGTTTGCTATTAGTATTATGGGTCAAGCATGCTCTATGATGGTTGCCGGAAAGATAGAGGATCGCATTGGATCTCGGATGTGTACTTTGTTAGGTTGTGTTATGTTTGATCTCTGTGTGCTCGTGAGTTACTGGCTCTCCAGTAACTTTTATGCATTACTTGCTGTGTATGGATTCCTCTTCGGTGTTTCAATTGGTATTGCATATTCAGCTCCCATCTCAATGTGTACGTTTTCTTCTCCTTCTTGACTCTAGCCATCAAGTGGATGCCAGGGAAGGGGGGCTTCGCTTCAGGTATTATCGTGGCAGGCTTTGGTTGTGGTCCTTTAATCTTCAACCAAGTGCAGGCTTCGCTCATCAACCCGAACAATCTCCCTACTGTAGAGGATCCTACGGGTGCCAGTACCGATAAGTACTTCCCCGCGGAAGTCGCTCAGAATGTCCCTCGCACCTTTTTGATTTTGGCGGCATGCTACGTGGTTCTCCAGATCATAGGTCTTCTCCTGGTTGTGGAGCCCACCGAGAAGGAGCTGGACGAGATGAAGCAGAAGGCGCTTCCTATTATGGGCGACCTTAAATCGAAGGGCACTGGTTATACTCCACGTGACTTCAAGCCTGTGGTGGAGGCGACTCCTCGTGGTCAGCACGTCGTAACAGCGGCGGGAGCCATCGTGGACCATCCCTACAAGCCGAGCGAGTCGCTGAAGACACTGAAGTTCTGGGAGATCTGGACGACCTTCTTGTTAGTGGGTCTAACGACGACGTTCATGTCTTCCTACTGGAAGGTGTTTGGACAGTCTTTCATCAGCGACGACCACTTCCTGGTGGTGGCTGGATCGGTTTCCTCGGTGTGCAATGGCCTGTTCAGACCGCTGTGGGGCACGCTGATGGACAAGTGGACCTATCGCCGCGCCATGCCCTTCCTGTGCATCATCACTGCACTGCTCATCGGCACGTTCTCGCTCACGGCCAAGATGCCGCCTGCGTGCTTCTTCGTCTGGATCTGTCTCATCTATCTCTGCATCGGTGGCTACTACGCCATGTTCCCCGCGTACACTTCCATCTCCTTCGGCAACCTGTACATGACCGGCAACTACGGATGGGTCTTCACCAACCAGTTCATCTCCGCATTCATCTCCGCCTTCTTCGTGAACGCCTTCATCGACAAGCTGGGAAACACGGGAATCACCGTCGTTCTCGCGGTCATGATCGTCATCGCTGCCTGTCTCTCGGGCTTCGGAAAGAAGTGGGATTACCATGTGGGCAGACGCGAGCTGCATCCTGCTGCTCCTTCTGCTGTGCTGCCTGCATCAGTCACCCTGCCTCCTGAGATTGCTGCTGCTGCTGCTAGCAAGAACACTGACACTCCCAAGAAGGATGAGGTGGAAGTGCCTATTCCTCCTGCTGAGCCGAAGTCTCCTGAGACTCCTGCGGCTCCTGTGGCTCCTGTAGAAGTTGTTCCTACAGAAACAACTAACAGTGCATAAATGTGTAGTTTAGCATTCTGTTTGTTAGTAAACATAGCACGTCCCTTTTCGAGGTTGTATCGGAAAGTCTTCCACATTCTCAGAGGTCTGATGTAATTGATCGATCGTTTGCTGAATCCAGCTACTACCATCAACTCGGTACGCCTCTCGATAGTTTTTCACTAGCTTGGCAAATTCTTGAAGAGAATCGCAAATTTCCTACGTAAAGCACAAACTTCGAAAAACATACATCTACTGTCTGCATATACTTTCTTGTTAGCTCTGCAGTTTGCTGAATGCTCTCTTCAGTTGTTGACTCCTGATCTCCCATTTGCCTGGTTACTTCTCTTACAATATCCATAAGGAGTATTAGCTTCTATCCCATTATCTCATATCACGTAAGTTACACATCTTCCGTTTCGTTCAAAGCTTGCAAGTCCTTTTCAGGGGTAGAAACACTTGAAGGATTTGCATTCTCCATTCCAGTCAAAAGTGTGTTCTAACAAACTCTCAACTATTGTTTATGAGGATCTCTCATAATTAGGGTAATGTCTATCTTTGGAGCGGGAATTTGTCGCTCTAGTCCGATTTGCTTATCGACCTTCTCATAAAGAGAAAGCTCATAAATGTACTCCACCATAGCACTATACAACCCATTCTACATTATACTCTCCTTCAATTCATACCAATCGATTTCTGGGCACACGATTCGCTACGGGATCATTGAATTGAGCAATCATGATCAGTAGATAGGAATCAATTTTACTAGCAATTGCCAAATCCACCGCCTATTTTTCATCTTTCTATCCATCGCCTACCATTGCTTCGTTGTCCAAACAAGCATCAAACACTTCCAGATTCTGGGTTTCCGACTGCTCTCTTCTCCGTTTCCACTTTCGATACAACTCTGCCACCTTTTGAGCTTCAGGAACTGTAGTCAGCTTTGGCAAAACATCCTCGATTACACTTCCATCCATCATGCTTAATAACTGTTCACTTGTAAAAGTAGGGAGTTGAGACCGCCGAGTCTTCAATGCATGATAAATGAGCAGCAATCGAAACACAGTTCTATGATTATCAAGGACTATTGTACACATACCGGACACCAGAATCATAGTAACAAAACAAATCCAGAAATCGATTTTTAAACAATACTTCCACAAAAAGCTACAAGTTATGGAATTCCGAAAATCATACAGAATATCTGTATTGTCCCAAAAATAAATCACAGTGTTGGTAAAGAAACACAAGACCTCGTTTTAAAATCTGCGCATAAATTATCCTCATTTTGGAATTACAAAAAGTTGGTCCTGCTGGATGATGCATCGCATCCCGCGGAAAAAGTACTCGAATGGGAAATTTGCCACAATTCGTGATGAAACGCATTCTCGAATACCAAACGGAGAAAAGTGATATTTGTTATACTGGAAAGCCGCGGGAGTTGAAGGATGTGGAATAATCACCATGTCAAGAAGCAGTTGCTGAACGACCGAATTTGCCTCGATTTTGTCGATCACAAATTCTTTATCAAATATACTCAAAAATAAATACCTCGTTTAAGAAGCATCGAAGCAATCTCTTCCAGTGAAACTCCTTTTCGATGATGTGAATCAAGTTCCTGAACAGCCTCTCTCACATCTTCAAAATCTTGCGTTTGCGCATCATGCTTTGGATGACCCATCCAAGCATCCAAATATTCAAAGCCTACTTCAAATCAAGAAATGAACCTTCTACACAGCATGACATCTGAATAGATGAAGACATTGCAATGGGAAAAGAGCATCTCCAACAGACTTGGGATCCATGATGGGTCATTTGACACATACTGACTAAAAGTCACGTGACTCTTCAAAGAAATACCTAGCACGCAAGCCTGCAGTAGCATAGTCTGTTGCTGTTGGCTGCCCAGAACGCTTCACTTTGCCACAGTTCAGTTGCTGTAGAAGAGAGTGTTGCAATGGTGGGAGAAGGCAACGAATCTGCAAAAAATAACCGGGAAAAAGATCATAAGGAAAGTCTACACTTAATTGGACGCACAGCTTTTACGTGCGTTAGCAGATTGAAGAGCTTCATCTATCAAATCAAACCAAGAACGTATCAGATCGAAGAGAAGACCATCACACACCTGCAGTCTATCTGTCCACCACTCTTTTCCCTCCATCTTGGATGAAACTCCCTCGTAATGTACGACATGATCCCAATAGAACAAAGTAGGGAGTTTCATCACCATTTGATCATGTTGCTCAGGTGAGTAACGTCGCAAAGAGCGTCGTACAGCGCGATCCACATTGATGGTGTAGTCCTTGACTCGAAGAGATGTCGGTGCATCAAGCTTCAGTTGCATCGACAGCACATCGACATCAGGTTCCTCGTCGGTCAAATCAGCTTCTGGGATCGGAGAGAATGAGTTTCCTTTGGTTTGGAATGCAGGAGAAGGCGTAGGAGATGTTGAAGAGGGGATGATCATATCTTGAGCAAAGTCGATGATCATCTCTGGATCGTCTTCGCTTCTCGACAAGTCATCATCGCTGAGTTGTTGGTAGAAGTCTTCCTCGTGAAACGAAAGCACAGAATGAGAAGGAGGGAAAGTTGTCATGCTGTGACTCTTTGGTATGGAGGACATGGAGAGAGGCGATGATGCACTGGAGGGGACGTAGATGTCGTAGCGAAGGTCTGGAGTGGAGATGGAAGATGGAGGGAAAAGATTGTTCATCGCAGAATAGATGATGTTTCCGATGGAGGGAAGGCGAAAAGAGGCCAACGCAAGGATTTTAGAAGCAAAAAGAATGGGAACAGAAGAAGTCGTTTCCTGACAAATCGACTGACAGATCTCGCACGTAGAAAGTAGCAACTCTGAATACTTTCGGAGAAGAGGGAGACGATGCTCATCCACTGTCATCGTAGAGTAAGAAAACCCATTCATCTCCTAAATCACAGAAAAAAAGGAAAAAAACCAAGAGGAACTCTTTTCGAATCAAAATCTTTGTAATAACACGATATATAACATATTGATCTCGAGTACGCAACTATCTTTGAAGAAGCAAAAACACGAATACGTTACTGATTCCGTCAAGAAGTACTTCCCATGTACCTAACAAATACTTCATTCCGAGAATCCGCTTTTCCGTAGAATCGTATTCTACGGGGTAAAAATAAACTGGAAACGAATACCGAATGTTGACACACTAAACTTATCTTCCATATCTTCCAACATGGAAATACGTTTACTCAAGGTCAATGGACACTCCACCAAATTGTGAAACTGTCGAATAAGTGATCTGTTAAACTTGACTGACTTTGATGAAGCCATATACTATACTATAGGGTTGTTGTCTGAGATAGAACGTTTATGATGACTAACCTAATAATTACCTAGGTAGATGTCTCTACAGACCAACTATCCTTTAGGATCGAATAGAACTAGTAAACCACCAAAATAGGGAAGTGATAATGGTCTGCTATGATTTCTTTCATCCCGCGATTCTCGTCTAAAATGAATCTCCCCATTTTATGAGTAAGATTCGATCTTACACATTGCGTAAATCTGTAATAAAGTAACTATGACTAGTGAGATACTTTCCTGATTATTATTCTTACTTTTCTTAGGTGTTTCATCTTCCTTATCAATTGAAAAAAGGTGTTACTTTTGACAAGATGTCAGTAACTGGACATTTCATTTTTCTTTTTGTAACACTATTTATGGTCTATCGATTAAAAACTACTTTCACTTCCTTCTCGATCATCGTGATGCTTACTCTTGTCACTCTTTTATCTTATTCGTATGTATCCTACTTACTCTCTAAAGCTATGTTCTCTAAATTGCGATATGAATATTCTCTTTTCTCTAACAAACAAGAAATTTGTATATATGGTACTTGTTATGATTCACTGTCTTGCTCATATCCGTTATCATCATCCACAAGGTGATCGGATGTACATATACTTCATCCAACTCCAGACTCTCTCGACATCGGGCGGGCAACTCCCGGATGTCCTCTACTCCTTCAGAATATATACAGCCTTCTGGTAACTTCATTGGCTCCGAAAAGTTGGTGTGAGACAAATAGTACAAGTCAAAGTTCGTAGCGAATCTCTGATAATAAACACTCCGGTAATTGTTGGGCATAATCTCCACAACTCCAGAACGAGGAAGCATAAAAACACAGAGAGAAAGAGCAGTGCCTGAAGCAGCCAAGAGAATGTCAGCATCCATCAAAAACTCAACAAGATCTACAGGCTTCAAAGTGGCAATCTTTAGATTCGAGATCGTAATTGATTTCTATTCGTTACACACATTTCCCTCCATTACAAACTCATTTCGCAAGTACTTGATCGCTTCGCCACAAATTGTAGACTGGTGGTCGTTCTCGCTTTGTTTGTCTAAATAAACGAGAGCTAATCGTTGGATGTGAAACAACTTTTTGTTGGGATATTGTTTATAGAATTGGATTCGAAACAGAAAAGAATTGAAAATACTAAACAACACACTCGATCCCTCCGGTTCTTCTCTCCCCAGAACGCCCTACAGTAAAAGAGAATCGCTGTGATACCAGAGATCGAAAGCACGTTCGTTGCGAAGCAGTCATTTCTTTGATGACACGAACGTCGTGTTTCTCCAGCTCATCGATTCCCGTGTTCACCAGGAAAGAAAGAAGACCGTCGCTCGGCAGAGTGACAAACAGAGAGTCCATCTGATCATCAAGTGGCCACCAGGTCTACAGGCGGAAAGAAATCAGGGTGTGTGGAAAACGACTGGATGAGGAACAGCTGCTGCATCAAGCCTTCCAGACTGGAAGAAGGGAACCAAAACCACGCTGACTGGTTGTTTTGTGAAAAACGATCAGAGCTCAACTCAGAATGCGAAAGAGTCTTTACAGAAACGTACTCCTCGAGAGCAGAAATGCGACTCGCATCAGCTTCGGACACATCTGTCAGAGTCACGGAACTGTCGACTGGATCGTAGCAAACGTCACGCAGCAAAAACCAACGAACCCCTCGGAGGGAAAACTCGAACACACGATCGCGTGATTCCATAAACTCCACTAACGAACGATAAGGTGGAAATAGACTAAAACTGAAAGATGCAACGAACGATATACTTAGATCGATAAGAACGTATGCACTCTTCGACAGATTGAATACTTGGATACATATCCCCACTAAGATGAATTAAATTACTCTAGTATACACTTTTCCACGAAAGAGAGGTAGCTCTTTCATTTCACATTGAATCGAGCTGCTCTCATATTCTCTATTATATGCAACCGATATTCCATGTTCTGGAGACTCAGTACTTGTGATGTTCTCCAGAGGATTCTGATACACTGGGACGACATTTCTGTGTTGTTTCAATGTCATTCTGATACTTAAACAATCAAAAATAATTGTACAACTCAACATGATAGGAATGTATCATATAGAGAATACAAACCGTTACACCAAGAACAACTCCATACAACAATGACAGTAGATATTTCATAACTCTACTGTGAGAAGAAAAATATGATGTTGAACAAACAAAACAATTCTGACGCCTCAAACTTGCCTTTTTTCTTTGGTTGTATTTTTCTGCTTTCAGTTTCCGTTGTCGATGTAGCGATTCATACTGCAACCGTCTCGCATCTACATTCAAAACTCTTCTCTGCTTCTTACCACTCTCACTAATGGATTCCATAGACTCTCCAGTCTCTTTTTGTTTTTGCTTTCGCTGTTCCTCAAGAGCGAATTCCTTATATTCTTGAAGCCATTTACTCATGTTTGACGCTCGTTCCGTTTTGAAATTCCCAAAAGAAAACCGAGTCTCCATCGAGTTTATTTGCGTATTTTTATCCTTTGCAAAAATACCGCCTATTTTGGAATTCATCTTATTACCTACTTTTCACTTTCTCCACTTGATCAGCTATCAATTCTCGCGATTCTACAAGTTGTAAATCATCTGTGTTTCCTAATTTATGATACAAATCTCTTTTCTCCATTTCATAGTCTTCGATTTGTTTAGGCATCTTATAGATCCCTCCTTCACTTTCAGGACCTTTGGCTACAAAACCCTTTATAATGGTAGCACGGATTACCAGTGAGTGTGTTTCTACACTCGATTCTTCGACTGTTAAGCAAGCCGATACACTGTCGTATAATTGAAATCGACAGCATTCGCGGTTATTTTCATCTTTTAGGACGAATGCTACAATCGTGGAAGTTGTTTCATGATCCACCAATTCTTTTCCATTTTCCAAAATAACTTCAGATTTTACATTTTCAGAAGAAGTCCATTCTTTCATCCAATCTACCAAATGTCCTTCTTTGTCAAAAAATGGCACTACAAATCGCATATCGAAAAAGGGAATAAGCAATGAAACTCCATTTGTATGAATTCGTGATATGATGGCCTGACGGATTTGAGGTTGATGATATTTCACATAGAAGACAATATAGAGTCGGTCAGAGAGACGAGAAACTTCTTTGGCTTTTCGGTGCTGATCGTTTACTAGGAATTACAAGAATAGCGATGAATACAATGCTTTGCTACACGGGACATTTCACTCTTGGTAAACAAAAACGATGGTTTGGACGGAACTTCTGATGAAACAGATGGTGGAGCATCCTGGGTTGTTTGAGGGGATTCACTTATAGGAGATTCATTCGAAGTCTTGCCAGAAATTTCATTCGAAATCTCATTCGCAACTTCATTATCAGCTTCATCAGAAGAATTGATAAAATCATTGAAAAAATCTTCAGTGATTTCATTATCTGAATTTTTCATCCCTTTGTTTGTAGTATCATTGGAAGTCTTATTAGCAACTTCATGACTAGCTTCGTCAGAAGAATTGTTGATAAAATCATTGAAAAAATCTTCACCAATTTCATTGTTATCGGATGTTTCGTTAGAAGAGTCACTAGAAGAGTCACTCTCAGCCTCCTCATGGGTGAACAAAAGCCCCTTTTCTCCACGATCCTTTTCCTTAAGAACCCGTTTCACATCATCTCCAGTAATAGACATCTTTGCCTTTCCTTCTAGTAATGATACAGCTTTGCTCTTAACTCCATATACATCAAATCCTTCTTCCAACTTGTCACCAGCAAGTTGCTCCTGGTTTGTTGCCTTATTTTGAATAGACTGGAGAAGCTGACGATGAACAATGATATCTGCATAACGACGAATTGGAGATGTAAAGTGAGTATAGAATGAAACTCCTAATCCATAATGATCAAAAGAATGTTCAGAGGTATCTGAAAGACTGTTTTGCTCCCCAGAGCACACATATTTTGCTTCACTCATTGAACTACACATTCAATCCATCATCCAGAAAATACTTTCTAAAGAGGATCATTAACATATCCTGCTTTGTTTTATCAGGAATCGATTTTACTCTCTGAATACTTTGTGCCATCATTTTATTTGACTGAGTATTCACTGGCACCTTCAGGTAATCGCAAAGATCATGAAGGAAGTGGAGTTTTGTTTCCGGTGGAGGTTCATGCTTTCGAAGCAGTGTACATGACGGAAATGACTTATATATAGTCTGTGCGACAATTGAATTTGCAAGTACCATCAGCTCTTCAATCGTCTCATGAATTTCCAAATGACCGTATTCATTCACCTCAATTTCTTCCTGATTCGGATGTGAAAACTTCAACTACATTGAATAGATCATAAAATCCAAACTTCTCGAGTAGACAGCTCCACAGCTCCATTCTCACGACGCCGCCTTCGGAGGTCTCTACCAACTACGTATTAGTTTTTTCTTCTTTATCCACTTCTCATCAAGATTTCGATATCATGAGAAAGCCAAGGATAATCTGACTTCTTCACAGCAGAGCCTGTATATTCGTAGGGTGAGTTGGGGTTAGGATACGGATTTTCTATAGGAGAGAGTGGTTGATGAGTAGCCAGAGCCTGTGCTTGTGGATAAGCGAGCGAGTAACGTGATCGAATAACAGTCCGAGTGATATGAGGGGGTCTCACAAGATTAAGTGATTCTAATGAACAAAGCACAATGAAATAAACGCTTATCAAACCAAAGAAGGATCGAAAGAGCAAGACGATCGTGCTTTGCACGAAGTGAACAGACATTGGTTGACAATAATGTTGGAAGCATATCAATTCGTTGCTCCACCAAATAAACGGATGTCCCACGTTCACGTGCAAAGCGGTCCAGTGGCGAATTATATGGTAAATAATAACACACATCTGCAATATGGATTCCCACCTCATAGCAGTTGTCTATTTCACGTAATGAGCATGCATCATCAATATCCACACAACCGATAGGATCAATGCTAACCACGTTATGACTTTCGCGAAGATCTTCACGATCCTTGCAATCTTCCTAAAATATAGTTTTTTCCAAATGCACAGTACACTTGATGGCTCGTACAGTATGTCTGGATTTTGAAATAAAGATGTAGGGACATGAACTAACGATTCTGATAAGGAAGAGGGGATAGGAGATACATGTGTACCTAACTAGACATGATCGTCCAATACTCTCACCTACTCCTGCTTCATATAGCATTGATACAGATTCAGTTCTGAAGCTTCCCTCTTCTCCCACAGTAAAAAGTAATTGCCCATCTGGCCACACGTTTTCTGATGGCCATTTCCCATATCGAATCATATGTTTATAGCCATACAGTAGTCGCGACTATTCTTGGAATTCCAAAGACAAGCCGTACTTTCGAACTACGCAGAATACAACAAGGAATTCGTCTGTTGAGCGGAACCATTATAAGAAGAGAACCTAATGAATCTCTTAACGTAAAGAATAATCCAAATCCTGACTTTGACCCATTATTTCCAGATAACGAGCAAACAAACTCACGACACCCAGGTTGAATGACCTGAACTACACGACCGCTGACTGCATAATGAAACTGGTCTCCTTTCGATTCGATTTTCGAATAACCGCGGAAATTGTTAGCATCGTCACTTGGTTCGTCATCAATTCTATCATCCTGAAGAGTATCATACCATTCTGAAAAGGGAAGAAGAGTGACTGACACTCGATCTCCATGAATCCCAGGTCGGATACGATTCATGCCAGATATCTTGATTATCATAAAATTCAAAAATGTACAGTGATCGGATAAACATCTCGTTTTCCAAAGTTTAAGAGATCATCAATTTTGACAAAAGAATCTTGGTTTGACAAACTGGACATGATTTCGGAGGCGTAAAACTTATTGATCACTTTACGCAAATCAGATGTCTTCACATTCACATATGCCGATTTGCGGTCTTCGTTCACCTATATGTTAGTCACGTGAATGAGTCACACATTGAGCACCCCTTCTAAGATTCTGGATTCGTCCAGTGAGGTAAATGAAATGTCTCTCACAATAGGTTCTTCCTTCAGTTTGCGGCATTGAGCGAAACAACTCTGATACGCTTCGGAAGAATCCAAAGTGGACAACTACTCATTAACGACAGAGTGCAATCAGACAAGAGTTACTGATGTTTCTGGAATTCCAGAAATATAATCGTCCGATAAAACTCGAATCGATGATTTCCTTGAAGAGAGAATGTCTTTGCACGTTTGAAGAATGTGTTGGAGATACCAATTCGCAGACGATACAAACCGTTTCACTGCTAGTGACGAAGATGACTCATCTTTCTCCATTGTTTGAAACCTACATGTTGCGTCATTCAAAGGAAAACGTCTTCTCAAAATGAATGTTGTTAAATAAAGAACAGTTGTACAAACCCGAAAGTAGCAAAGAACGGAGCTTGCCATACATCTACAGTCACAACAAACATCCTAAACTACTCGTAACCCCTTCACACTTAATACAGTGTCCAATGAAGACTCAAAGACAACGATGTTCGAAAAAAACTCATTAAAATTCTCAAATAAATCCATCTGTCATTAAGAAGCACACTCAGTTGCAAATGCTAAAGATATGTAGTACAAAAAGACATCATCAGAGATAATATAAATTGTCTTATTCTCTGGTATGGACTGACCTTGCACATTACATATTCAACAAGTTGGTACACAGCGGCGCTTTATCTTTACATTCAGTGCATTCTTCTATACCGCAGCTCACATCAGTACGCAACTATTAAATATTCACACATACACACTCCAGCCTACATAATGTGTCAACACTTGAATTTCTCCCCCATACCTACTGCTACGAGGCAGGAATGCATTTGTCTGCAAGTAATCTGATATCCCTTTCGTTTGCTCCATAAGAAGGAAAACGAGTATAGTCATACATATTTTATTCAATGCCGTTAAAAGTTGATATTCATATGCATACTACATTTTCAGATGGTTTAAAAACACCTTCTGAGCTAATCGAGTATGCAAAGTCAAGAAATGTGGATATTATGTGTATCAATGATCACGATACTGTGAAAGGAGTGATCGATATGCTGAAGCTCGATATTACGGGCATTACCGTGCTCTGTGGAATAGAACTATCAACAAGGTGGAATCAAATCGGCTCTATTCATATTGCTGGATACTTCCAACGAAATACTGATTTTGAAGCGCTCCAGAAAGAACTTGACCAAGTTATTCGTAGAAAACGGTAATACTATAGTTTTCATTTTATGATAGTGTCGAAAGATCCAAGATGATTGTGGACAAGCTGATTCAAGGAGGATTCAACATTACCTGGGAAGATGTCGAGAAGCACTGCAACAACTGCCTTCCCTCTCGTCCACGCATAGCAGAGGCTCTGGTTGAGAAGGGATATGCCACCTCTATAGCAGATGCTTTTGATAAGTATCTGTATGACGGGAGTAAATAGTGTCCGCAGTCACAATCACTCACCTGTAGTTATGTTTTAGGAGACTTCGTCCTCCCCGAAGAAGCGATTGACATCATCCACCGTTTCAACGGCGTGGCTTCTCTGGCGCACCCCTGGTTGGTTCTGTGTGGGTCTCTGACTGTCTAGGAGACTGAGCAAGCCTCAGGAGGTCATGGATCACGTGGTGACGGTGGGGATCGATGGGATGGAGTGTTTCCCGCCTTCCTTCCACCACGAGTGGGGAACCGTGTTCTATCTCGACTTCGCTCGGAAGCACAACTTGGTTCCGACAAGTGGCTCTGATTATCACGGATCGAAAGACCCTGAAGTGGAGCCTGGGGACAATTGCTTCCCCGAAGATAGTTGTGTGGAGACATTAGAGTTTCTTAAAAAACATAACATTCTCTAAGATTCGTTGTTTGTTGTACTAGACTCTTTTACCTTGTCAAACTTGTGTACATCTTCATTGTAATTCACGAGCTTTTCCTACATTTCTCCGACTTCTCGATCTGCTTTCGCACGTAATCCACTGCGCCCTCGTATTCGTCTGTGTCCAGAATGAGAGTCACAGGCCCGTCATTCTGCAGTTCGACGTTCATGTATGCCTGGAACTCGCCTGCCTTCACTTTCTCCTCTTGGTACGTCTTTCTCACATGATCCACGAAGCTATTAAAGAACACTCGCGCTTCTTCAGCGCCCACTACACGTTACACAAAAGCATCTGCTCCACTCGATCGGTGATAGTCTGGTCTAGACTTTTCTACTTATAAACAACTAAACTCATAGCCACGTTTGATTGAGCCAAAAAGAGTAAACTGAGATACTAAAAGGACTTCATAACCCATGTCTTTCACACTCTTTGACCAAGGCTTTCCTTTATCATCATCCCATAGACGAACGTCCTACATAAAAAAGCGATTCCATAACTACCAGGAGTTTCTTTGCCAACACTTCGGCACACGCTCGATCGTCATTATCCCGAATGCCAACCAGACACATAATCCCTTTCCCAATATTGGAGATCATCTTCCCATCTACAGACACAGAAGCAGAGAGGACCCTTTGCAAAACAACACGCATCTTACCAGTTATCTGATACAACAAACAACAAACGAATTCTTAGTAACTCTATAACTACAGTCTCCTCCATAGCCATTATAAAACGACTGCTTCGTGCTCCTCTTCGTAAACTTGCGTCCATTGCCATGTTGACATTCATCTCCATAGAAACGCATGGAGCATCCATCTTCTAAACTACAGCTCTGTATGAAGCCCGGTTTCTCTTCCTCCACCAGCATCTCGTTTTCCTTTTCGTATTCATCATACAGCTTTCTCAGCTCACGTCGACATCCCAGCCAAGACAGACCAACAGACCCTGCAATCCAAACAGGAGACCTACGAGTTACAGATGCCCAAATGAAGCACAGAACTGCCATCAGCTGAAATGTATGTCGCATCGAGTCTCCCTACATATTGACGAAAAGCAAACACAAACAGATATAGAGTATAAAAAAGGGAGGAAACGGTTCAATAAAGAACCACTATCATTGAACAAGTGTAGCAAAGAGGAAGAAATGAAACCAAACTGTGAGCAAAGAGCGCAAGCACCTAAAAGTGAGCATACACTAATTGATAGGAAGAAAAGCAAATCCATACACAAGAGATGTGTCCAAAATCCCATGTTTTGCAATAACCTCTGCAAACTTCGCATTGCTAATGTGCTTATAATTGTGAAATTGCTTTTCGTACGGTTTACGAATAAGGGTATCAAACACGACATCGTTCACTAGCGCATTATTGTACACCTCTTAGCTTACTCAAAGATCCAGCTGGAACATCTTTCTTTGACTTTTGATCCGTACTATCCTTCGAGAACAGTCGACTTGGTATTACAGTGCACCCTCTACGTAGAAGTGGCGTAAACTGATGAGCACGGATCAAACCAAAGGCAGATAACATTCTTTGACTATTGGAAGAAACTCCTATAATCGTGTCAATATCAATCGTGCATTATCTTATTATTAATACGTTTATTTTACTGTAATGGAACAGTAGAAACCCATTATCTTTGTTTACGCCATAGTACGGAATCTACTCCACTTCGAAATGAATCAATTGTGGGGATCAATCACCATTTCTTCTCTATCTCAGAGATAAAACAGTTTCGGTACATTTTCTCGTACACTGCTCGATTGCTCCATTTAGTTATGCTGGTGGGAATATAACCATTCTACAAATTAGATCTTGTCCTCGTTTATTATTTGGAGTGTGAACACACTCGGTCGTACTTATTTTGTGTTTGCCATTGTTATGGCGGTGGGCACAGTTTTTATTTATGTGTCTCCATTCATCATCAGCAGTCATGCCTACATCATAGTAGATGTTTTGGGAAAGTAACACCTAGTACTGCGTGGGTTTAGTATTGTCATCCTGTGGATATGCGTATATTTTGTTCCATATCCTCTTTCTACTTCCTAAGAAAACCTTGTTTTTGATGTTTGTTATGTTGGAGGCATTGATCTACTCCCTCCTACTTGTTAGTGTGCGTGATAGGAGTTATCTGTAGTTGCTATCCATGTACTATACTGTAAAACTCAACTGTTTCTATCGATTGCTTCCGAAGGATGGTAGAGTTTGTAGTATTGTATAATCTTTCCAGTACTAAGAATATTATAATGCTTGATTTTGTTGAAACCACGTTTGTGATACGCCTATTGACCTATTTACATCAAACAAACAGAATACTTGCACAAAACCTCCTATGATTCTTGATGATACCTTAAATATAATATCAAATAATCATAAGAGGAAATAATGATACTAGGACAAAACTGATGAATACCCTAATTCGATCAAAATAGAGCCCTATATTCGAGTGGTTGGTAATTCAATCTCAAATTCACCCTTATTACAAGACTACTTTCATGTAAGGGATTGAGATGATTGTGCTACTGTGATCTTGGTGTTATTATTGGAGTTTGTGAACTAATTTTTGGAGTAGACCATG